>VZRL01003992.1:1037100-1112589 GCA_013397895.1 Origma solitaria | reverse complement strand
TGGACCCCATGGGCTGCAGGGGGACCACCTGCTCCCCCCATGGTCTTCACCACAGCTGGCAGAGGGTTTTCAGCTCTGGCGCCTAGAGCACCTCCTCCCCCGCCTTTCCACTGACCTTGGTGCCTCCATGTTGTTCTCCCTCACATATTTTTACCTCCTCCTCCTCCTTCCCTGGCTAAAAAGAAGTGCGTGCTCACATTGTTTTGATTTCTTCTTAAATATGTTTTCACAGAGGCGTAACTTACATCTCTAATTGGCCCTGATTTTACCAGCAGCATGTCCATCATTTTACAGCCATCAGAGACTGGCTCTGCTGGACATGGTGGAAAATTTCCAGAATCTTTACTCAGGACATGCAGGAGCCATCTTTGTACCCCACCCTGTTCACTGGCAAAAACTGGGCCAGGCAAAACTACCACAAGGTGTCAGTGTAAATTATGGCCATTTTGATAGGGTTTTTTATGCTGGTATAAAATAAATAAGAAGACTTAAAATATTTATTTACCTTGATATTGTCCTCTTTCTGAATGCAAATATTCTTGATGACACTGAATGTTGTATGTGAGTGAGGACTTCAGAAAAAATTCTTGAGGAAAGAGCTGTGTCTTTCCAGTCTTCAGCAGTACATATCAGATTACATTTTGTGTGCAACGTATAAGGATTTATCTGCATTACCTCCTCTGGCAGGTAATATAACTCCTGTTGTCCTTGTAAGTAAAAAAAAAAAAAAAGCATTTGGAAGTCACACATATGGCAAATTATTTGGCAGAAGCCATCAGGACTATGGATTATGGACAGTATTTTTATTTTTCTTAAGTTGCTGCAGCTTAATTAAGTTCAGCAGATTTGAGAGGTTCATTGCAGCCTGAAAGAGAAATTGACCTTGTGTTCAGTCTGACTTCAGTGTCTATAAATAGAGTTACAGTCAGTGTTCCGGATTTACTCTAAGTTTGCCTGGTCTTCTATGGATGGAATCTAAATTGATTTCTTATCAGAAACCTCTTCCTCTAAGAATTCTACTGGTGAGTGAGAAGACAGATGTAGTGGAAGGAAATGGCTTCATTCTTCAACGGAGGAGAAACCTGAATGAATGAAAAATAAATGTAAGGCAGGAAAGGGTTGGCAGGAGAGGCTGGATACCTGCAAAATTCAGTACTGCAGAACCACTTCTCATGGATTTACAGGCTTCAGATTGAAATCATTGTTGTGGAGGATATGACAATATCTGCCATGTGTAGAGGGCATTCCAGCCTAGGTCTTCCTCTTTTACTGAGATTATATGGAAATAAAATCGGTTTGGGTTTTGTTTGTTTGTTTGTTTGTAACTGTGTAAAATTCTCTTCTTGAATAATGAGCCTTGGGGTTAGGCTCCCATGGCACACAGAGAAACCACCACTAGAGGGTTTTTACTGAGGTGACACTTTTTACCCACTTGGAATACCAGTGGAATTGTTGAGAAGGCACGGATTCCCCCTTGCAAGTGAGCAACATGAGCAGGATCTGGGCATGAATATAGGAGGTGTGAGGGAGGCAAAAGGTCCATTTCTTTCTGAGACAGTATGAACCTTCTCATTACTTACTCCTAGTGCTTACCTGTTAGCAGCTGGATATTTCTTATAAAGATGAGGGTCCTGAGTTGAATAGATTTAGAACGAGTTTCAGGAGGGGATTTAATATGCTAGGAGGAAAATCATCCAGAGTCAAAAGTGGAATGATAATGGAAAAACCACGTGCCATGGTAGCATATGCTTTATCATATGGTGAGTCCTACACGGCAATTCTCTCCTTTCCTTACCTGATTAGGGTGATGTACGTATCTTGGGAATTCGGTTGGTTGAAATGCAGGATTTTCTGTTAGTATTAATAGTTAAAAAGCACCAACAATTTCACCTTTTTATGCGTTTTTCTTTCTAGTATTCAGCAGTATTTGGCTGCCTTGTATAGAATAGCAATGTCTTGCCAAGTGATACACCTTACGATAGATGCAGAGTGCACCTTATGAAACATCAAGTTTCAGCCTTCCAAGGCCAAATGCTCCTCCTCCAGGTGCATCAAGATTTTTCTTTCCAAACAGTTGATGCCAAAAGCTCTAGTATTAAGCACACACAAAGTGAATATCTTGTTTTCTTTTAAATCCTGGGTGCTCTTTAAGTGATGTTTTCAGTGGAAGATGGCCCCATAGAAGATCTGATTCAGAATTTTTTCTGCAACAGCATGTCTTGATTTTTCAGCATATACTGTAACTGTCCCAAGTATTAGGCACTGATGCAACAGAAGGCCATGAAATGGCAGTTTCTCTCATCCTCTGAAGAGTTGCCATGAGGACAGAAGGAGTCTCTGTAGAAATGTGGGATGTGTTTATGGCTTGTTCTGTGCAATTGGCCCCTTGGAGATTAGTGCTTGTTAAAATAGTAACATGTTAAATTCCTCTTGCTGATGTTGCTTGCATGGAATGGTGCTTGAGAGGAGCACGCTGAAAGGATAGTTGGAATGACCATACTTTGTCCTGGAAGCTGTCAATAAGGTGTGCAGCCCTGAATACTGTGGTGCTGGTATAGAAAGGAAAAATTTAAAAAAAAAAATTATGAAATTCACTTTACTAGAAATGATTATGTAGGTACTTTGTTACAATGGAAAGGTTTTCTTTACCAGTACTAAGTGAGATAAATCAATATATTACTCAGTATTATGTTTTCTGTTTAAACTCAAATGAACCTCTCAATATTGACCCATTCCAGGCACTGTATGCTTTTGGGTGTTGTCAAATTGATAATTCCCACAATCTCAATTCAGTTGTTAATTGCCATTTACCCCCAAATATCTGCCAGCAGCAGAACTGTAGGTTTATGAAAATTAATTGTAAGAATCATTTTATAATGGGAAGCAGAGGCTACCTCCTACCTTCACTCAGAGATACAAACCACAGCCTCCCCCGGAACTCGTATAGTAAAATGTCTGTCTGTAGATACGCTGATCCAATTAGTGAGACAATAAGGATTGGAAGAAAGTATGGATCTAAGTGGGTTTCCATAAGCTGCAACCAAGGTGCTTAAGAGCTAGAGAAAAGCTGTGTGTTAAGCAGTGGACTTTGCAGTAATCTCTTGGGGGTGGGATGTCTGCATCTTGCCTGAATCTCTGTTTGGGTCACTGGAGAGCTGAAGAGAGAGGCATGGAAGGTGTTTGCTTGGAAGACTGCTAAGGATTTTCAGCCCTGAGACCACAGTAAAAAGGAATCTGTGCTTATATAATTTCTAGCTTTGTGCAAGCAAAAGCAGGGCTGGGATAAATTCTGTAAACTAATAAATATCAGTAAGAAAATATCATGATTACGTCATCAATTTCCAAATTCCAATCAATTTCCAAAACAGCTCTGGAAGATTAATTTTGACTGATTTTGGCCAATGGAGCCAGGTCAAAGTCTTTCACCAAAGCCCTTTCATCTTCTCACAAGATGAAAGACATTATTACAGTGGAAAAATCAGATACCAACAAATGCCTCACATGAATTGATGATCACTGTTGCATAAATTCTGATCTGTTTAATGATTTTTAGTTTAGGTAGTAACTTCTGTATTGCACGGTACAGTTCTACTGATTAATTTCAAAAAGACTGAAAATTAAGGTGTTCTTTAGTTGCAAATGATGAATAATATGTAGGTAGTATGTTAGTATTTTAGAAATTGTACTGTGGAGCCTGCTTTGTTTTTAGAAGAATGCATTGGATTTGTAGCTGGAATGCAGGTAGACATGATGCAGGAAGAAACACGTCAGTGAAACAGAATTCGATGGGCATTTATGCTGCTTTTCTTTGTCCCAAGTCAAAAAATGTCCCTCCTTTGTGTTATTTTATATCCTTACAAATAAACAAATACAAAAGTGTTTACACAGTTGGCAAAGTTGAGTTGGTTTTAATGGCTTTACTACCAAGCATAATTTCTTCTGAGCCATAATTGTTGGGATAAACAATGTGTAGCTGATGTGGTATTCCTCCACTGTGAGCAGTGAGAAGTTGCTGATCCTGAGTGAATATCTCTTTTATGGCCATGCATTCTTTACTGTCAGCTGATGCCAGAAGGAGAGTGTATTCACATCGAGCACTCCATTTTTTCCCAAATTAAATTTCATTCCTAGTAGTTTGGGGTGATTTTCACATCTGCAGTGTTTGGGGAACACCATTTCATGAAATACTGTGATAAGAGTGTGTGTCATTTGTTCTTGTATCACTATCACTGGATTTGTTGGTTTGAAATGTGCTTCAGGTTGAGAGACTTGATGCATAAAGGTTTTCATAACTATATGGGTCCTATACAATGCTCTGTTTCTACATGATGAAACTGGGCTTGCTTTTAAAGATAGAAGGTTCATCTTTTCACAGCATTTAACCAGCAAACACAGTGTTATGGTCACCCTCTGTGCCTGTACAGAACCTGTAGTAACTCTTCCTGCTGGCAGTACAAGCAATACTTCGGTACAGATCAAGACAGTGTGCTCTCAGTAATCCTCAGACTGCTGGTGTGAAAGGCTTACAGGGCAAGTGTTACTGCTTTGCAGGAAGAGACAGAGGCAAAAGACTTTGAAATGCAATGATCTCCTTTTATGAAAATGTCTCCTACTTGAAATGGTAGCTTGTAGAAATACACTTCATACTTCTGAAGGCCTGTCCAGAGGGAAGCAGAAGGTGACAGCTGTCTGGCTGATTTTAAGTTAGTTTCTATATTTGGACCTAAAATTTCTGAGTGTGCACACAGGGGAGAAAATAAGTCCTAAATTTATGTCCTAAGTGCAAGAATGGGCACTGCTGCTCCTATATCTGGTCCTGGTTTTCCCTGTTTTTGAATCATAAGGACACATCGCTTTGCCCATGTCTCCAAAACAGTGGTTGTAATACCTATTGTGCTGGTTTTGCAGATGGAAGTGCTAAGTGTTTACTGTACTTGATATGAGTAAGACTTTCCATTTACTTCAAGTGCTTCCTCACAACTGCTCTTAACTGCCAGAATTTCTTCAGCTTCCAATCTGATGTTTGTTTTTATTTCTCTTCAAAAAAACCTTGTAAGTTAAAGTTCAGCCATCCGTTACTTTGATAACTTGAAGAACCTAATTTAGAGCAGACAGATTCTAATCTTAACTGCCCCCCCAGAAAAGCCTTGCTCACCCCCACTACCATAGCAGGAGTCTGGAAAGTGACTACCCCAGGCTAAAATTAGCATCCATGATTATTCCTTAAGCATCTAAGGAAACACTCATATTTTTTATAGGTGTTGAACACCCAGGCATTTCCACTGACGTCAGGAGGAACTTCTGTCTATTTTGCACCTTTGAAAATCAGCTTGCTATTTTGGCAGTCACAGAAAGGCTTAACCATCTAGCATTAAGTGATTTCTTTTTTAACTCCATTTTATATTTAATCTTGGCACAAGTGTAGCTTTTCACTGCTGCAAGACTTAAGACATTGCACTCTTTAGTGTGAAGAAAACTGGTACTCAGCTGCATTAAATTCAAATTTAAAAAAGCAAAAAACCCCAAACACCCAAGTGTAAATAATGGTGTAACTCTGGAGCATTATTTCACCTCGAGGAGTTCCTTTGGGTATTGAAAACCTCGATAGTCCAAGCTAATCTCCAGCTCTGTTCTGGAGAGTAGTTCCACTGCACGTTTTCTTCAGCAGAGTAGCTGACCATCTTTGACTCTGCCACTATCCATAGACTTCCAGTCCCCTTCATTTGCTGGTGCAATGATGTTCTGCTATATACCAGATCATGGAAGAAATTTGAGGCAACCCCCCCTCTTCCTAATACTTCTTAATCCTAAATCATTTCAGTAATGTAGTTTGCAGTGCAACCCCATAAGCAACAGTATCTGTGTGTGCACATATTATGTATAATGCACTTACCATCCATCTGGCATGAATATTAAAAGACAAGAAAAACACCCTACATGAGGCTGAAGTTGGCTTTCTTTCCTTTTGTCTATGGCCTTCATTTCCATGACTGAGCACAGGTCCCAGCATGGTTCCTGTGCAGAAGAGATACACTATAAACAAAGAAATGTTTATTTAATTGATGAAGCAGTTTCCTTATCACAAACACTGTGCTAGAACTGTTCGTTATGCTTTCAGCAGTTACAGTCATCATTGTTTATTGACCCATCTATTCTTAGCTAAGTGCTTGAGAACAGGTTACTTAGTTAAATTTCTTATTCATACATCATCAAGTCATCCAAAAATCCTGAGTAATGTTTTGCTATTTATTCTGGTTTAAAGAAAAGATCAGTAATTTAGGAACCTGAGCCTCACTAAATATTATTTAGGAACTCTGAAATTTTTCTTAAAGTGTGCTGGCTGACAGGATATTTTAAATGTTTTAGAAAATGCTATTCCATAGATAATACTGCATTTAAAAAAAAAAAAAAAAAAGGCTTAAACAAATTAACCCAGTATGTTTAAGTGGTATCTTTAACCACAGAAATAACTAAATTCTTTAAAAATCAGTTTCTTAAAATAAAGATGAAATAAAAATTGAATTTTTTTTAGTTTTCAGTTACAATAGTGAAGTAATTCACGTGGACAGATTATATGCTTTGTGTATTGAGAAATACTGCATTGAGTAATGTGGCATATATGCCATAGAGGAGCCTTTTGTTGCATAATTGGGAATTAATGGTTTTTCTTTCTCTATAAGAGTCTCAACTGAAACCTTAGTTTAGATGACAACTGAAGCTAGATTTGGTTATCTTCATATGTACTACATACCAGAGTGCAAAGACAACGTTTACTGCACAAATATTTTGGGATCTGACTATTGACGTATTTTCCCATCATTTATTGGTGTTAGAGACTTAAGGATGTGTGTTTTGGTGAGTGTAAAATTCAAAAAAACTTCCAATGTCAGTCAGAAGACCTGCTTTTATGATTATGGAAGTGCTTTAAATAATGTTGCTAAATTGGATAGAAACATAGTTTTGTCTCACTCTGATTATATTGACGAGTGTATAATGGATTTACTTACTCACCTGGCAATGTAGTATATAATTACTGGATAAAGATAGCATAGTGAAGAAAATCAACAGAGAAAGCAAGGGAAAGACATTTGGAAATCCAGTCAACTAAATCCTGGATTAGCCTACTTTAATTAATCCTTCTATTTCCAGAGGGCATACCTTTAGTTCCTTCTATACTGTAATGTGTGAATGCTTCTTTCATCTCATCCTAAATAGTATTTGGCCATTTAAACATGTATCTGCTGAAACAAAACTGCTAGCCAGTGCTATCTGTGATAGTTCATGAACTCTTGGGAAACCAGGGGGAACACTCTAGGGTACATCTGGTGGAAGAAGGACCTGAGATTGGAAATAATAGGAAGTCTGTCTCTTTGTTAAGAAAGTTCATTTGGCACTGACTGGGTAGTGGTAATGCACTGTCTTTGTTTAATGTACTTGAGAGACAGCCCCAGGCAGTATGAGGCGCATTGACTTCCCCTTTAAAACACATCTGCAGATTTCTCCCTTGCAGATCCACCACAGTATCGCTTTTTGGATTACATATACTGTGTTTTTGACTCCCCACATGGAAAGGCAAATGTAACAGAAATTATTATTTTCTTCTGGAATAGTGAAGAAGTGGACAATTGGAAAGGAATATAAAGGGAGAGAGAAAACAGTAAAATGGCCGATCTCAGATATTTTATCATTGCTGAAATAGTTCCCTCCAAACCTGTTGGTGTTTTTAATGCAAATCTTTTTCTGAAGAGGCCTTCTAGTTTGTTGATACTCTTGTGAGGCAGAAATGCAGAAAAGGGGGTGCTCCACAATTAACTCATTCTGAGCCACGTAGAAATGGGTGACCCTATCACATTTCAACTTTTTGTAGGATATTTTGGTCCCATGACATATGAAATACCTTTTCCTATCCTTTTGTTTATTGTTTTTTCAATAGTTAGATCCAAAAAATACAGCTGCTTACATGTAGCTCTTTGTCTAACTTGCACTTACAGTGAGACCTCCCAAATGTCACTTCGCTCAAAAGTGATCTGGAAAGCTGCAGAATGCAAATAAGTCTCTGTTCCATTAACTGAGTATGCCCACGAAAGTATCAGGAGTTGTCTTAATTTTGTTCACCCAAGATCCGTATCTAAAAGTCTTGTAGAGAGCAAGAGAGAGGGTAAAAGAGATATTTGGGAGCATGCATCAGTACTCTGGAGTTTCTTGCAGACCCTGCACAGTTCATGCTCTGCAAGCTCTCTGCTTAGTTCCCTACCTGACTGTTGGGGAGGGCTATTTGGACCGCACTTTATGAGATACGAATATGTACCTCTGTATAAATGCAAAGATGCAGTCTTCAGTACATGGGTGACAGAATCCATTAAAACTCCTATAAAAATGTGTGCATTTCTTTGCTGCACTCAACTTTGTGCAGTGTAGTGGCAAATCTATTTTAATGCCCTGACAACTGGGCAAGAACTAATTTATTTCTAGGTATACACTGTAAGGTTGTGTGGCGTAAAGTGATTGGAATGCTGTGTAAGATGTTAGTAGCCATACTACCTCAGGTTGTAATGTCAGGCTTACTTGTTTATAGAGTGTACATGCAAACTCTGCAAAGTGCAGTGTATTGGAGCAGAGAATATTTGGTTAGGATGCTCTAAAATTAGCTTACTCTGTTTGAGGAAAATACTGTTGTGCCATGCAAATAGCTGGCTGTCCTCAGAGGTTCAGTTTAGATGCTGTCAGCTCCTGCCATGCTGTGTAGGTGTACCCTGGTTCTGTCACAATGGCACAGGTCCTTGTGGGTGATGCATCTCTATTTCTGCATGTTTCAGTAGGAGGCATTTTGAAGAGCAAAATTTGGCAGTGCTGCATGTAATAAAAAATAAGTCTCCCATGATCTGTTAATTGTTTCGTTATTAAATGCTAGAAACAATATGGCCAATTTAAAGAGATCAGCATGTTCATAAACTTTTCCTTTGAGGGAAATACAAAGTCAACATCTGAAAAGAGAACAAAAGCAATTGACCAAAAGTAGATTATTCAAAACTTTGCATTTCATTTGTGTCATTCCATTGATTCCTTTTTTTTTTTTTTTTTTTGGTTTGTGTTTGGTTTTGTTTTTAAAGCTTTGCTGCCATTTAAGAATTGTGTTCTGAATATACTTGATTCACAGATCTTTTTTTCACCAATATTTGTTTCTTGAGGATTATGAAATACAGGTTCCTTCACTTGCTACAGCATTTTAAGTTTTCAAAATGTACAAGAGACTGTGAAATACTCTCATTGTAAAGATTAACAGAGCCCTTCTAATTCTTCATTTAGAGGTCTCAGTCCATGAAATGTATTTGTATTTCACCTCTCCTGTGGAATAAAGATTTTGGACGTGTAAAGAGGTTTTATAACTTGACAGAAGTTGTACAAAAAGCTGTGGAAGAGCAAGAACTCAAACATTGAGTCATTACTCACAATCTGTCTTTTTACTATCATTGGACAATGCAATTTAGTATGGGGGCTATTATAACTTGGAAATTTGTTAGTAATTTGAGAACTCTGTTTATTTCACAGACTATACAATTATTTACCATTCTCTAGTAGTAGCCTTCTCATTGAGGATGTGCATTGAATAATGGTATGTAATCCAAAATCCAGAAGTTCTGTTACGATGAGGTATTAACATATCTGTTGTTTTATGTAAAAGGCAGAGAGCAGAGTCATCACTAGACTGTTGTGTAACTATCAGTGATGTCATGCATATTGTTACTGAAGTAGAAGGGAAAATGAAGAAGTAGGATCATTAAAAATAGCAAGGGATTGCTCCCCATTTCTCCATCTAGCTAGTATGAATTGTCCAGGGCTGCCATAATACAGCTGGACATGTGCATTTGGACAAAGGATTCTCATAGAGTATTGCCTGGATGCTGTTAGGGATCATCTTTTTCCAAGGATTCTTGCATACGATGTGAATGAACAAACTATACTGCAAAAATAATCATTCACATCCAAGAAAAAGCTGACTTGCGCTGCTTAGCAAGGTGATGACATTATTAATTAAAAGTCTCAGTATTGCAAAGCCTTCTGAGTGGAATATTCTAATAGCTCCTAAACCCCAGCTCATGATGAAAGATAACCTTGTGCTGAAAATGGACTTTTAATTTATTGGTTGGGAGTGCATGGCTGACAGGAACCTTTCACTTTTAGGTCAGTGTTTTGAACCCAGGCCAGGTGAGTAAGTGACAAGGTTGCTAACACATGCAGACTGTTTGGTAATATCTATGAGGTGAGTTGTAAGCTCAGTTTAGCTCTTGGGGGGACAGGTGTCCCCATCACTTAAACCACCAGAAATGGCAGCTTCATTGGAGGTGCCCAAAACTGACCTTATTAGTGAGACATAGGGACAGTGACTTTTCGTCCTAGAGGTGAAAGCTAAAAAAATTTCTGTATGTGAAAATGCTTTCTCAGATTGCATCTGTGGGGTTACCCACAGTCATTGCTATTCTTAACAGTTCCCTGAGCCACTTCTTTCTCCATACTGGAGTGGCTAGCACACTTCATAATTCACTAAGAGTTTAAGGAGGGAAGGATAACTAGCATGTAACCAGATTTACAGTAGTAGGTTACTGGTTTATGCTAAGCAGCTATGTTTGGTTTTTAAATGCAGAATTAACTTTGGATGACAGAGAACAGATACTGAAGATGTTGGTCGTTGTTATATGTTGTGTTCCATCTGTTCGCAGTAGGTTCTGGTTTTGATTCATTTTTTCACAGTTCTTTATTTACAAGATATTTATAGTTTAGTCAACTTTCTAATCTCTCTTGCTACTGTTTCTTTATTGGGCTTTTTTTCAGGATAGTGTTTGAGCATCTCAAAAACCGTGGTTAATTTCCCCCCTCAACAGTGCTATGGAATATTATCCTTGAATACAGAAATGGGACACTGAAAAGCAGTCAGCTATGGCTAGCATTTGCTTCCATTGTTGTTAAAAGGATTTTAGTCCATTATAAGGAATCATTGGTCATAATTTTCTCAGCATTTAGGACAGTGAAAACATTTTAAAAATTCCTGTCTTAAGTGCCTTAAAGGCTGTTGCAAAGCTGGGGAGAAAACACAAGTGTCAGGGTCTCTTCTCAGGGATGATAATACAGACCTCAGGAGATGTGTGTACCCATAGAACAGATCATGGAATTCACTTTCATTTTATTTTGGTTTATTTAGCTTCCCATGAACACTCTTCTGCCTATTGACTTTGACTCTCCCTCTATCCTCCATTTCTTCACCTTTGTGTCATTATTATTCTCTGTCTTCACCATTTTCTTTTCTTTTTCTCCAATATTACTGACAAATCTCCAGTATTAGATTTCTTTTTGCTAAGGGAAATTAAAGGGTCATATGAAAATAGAAGAAGAAAATGGGGATCACCATTGAAAGAATACCCTGACAGAAATAAAATTTACAGCTATCTGTTGCATGCCAAGTGCTTGGATTCCTACAAGGGAGTTGTTTTCCGCTGAGTGACTTCTTATTTTGTAGTCTTTGGATCACTTATATACCTACATTTTAGGGCTTCTCAGACACACAGTCTGGCAGGAAAAACAGTCTTCTTGCTATTCTCCCTTTTCAAGGCTGCAGTGTAGATGTCAGTTAGGATAGGAATCTTCCATGAAGATTGTAAAAAGTATGATTGGGAGAATTGAGACTTCTTGCTAATCTGACTCTGGCTTTCTTCAAATTATTTCACTGATTTGTTAAGATTAGTTTGACTTGTAGCTCTGTCATGAAACATGCTTACAGACCCATTGTTTTGCTGTCTATACTCACATGTGATTAGCATGCACTCCGTTCTGTCATTCAAATGAGTAAGTGAAGTGTGGTATAGGAAATGCTTCAGGGCAGATCCCTACAGAAGTCTGCTCATTAAGCCCTTCCACTCAGAGTAGGCCACTACTCACCATTAGTAGGAATAAACCCTCTGACTTGCTAAACACACTTTTTTTTGCCCCTACAGTTTTGTGTTTAGTTTTCCTCTTTGATAAATAGTTGGCTGCTATTGCAACCAACTTAGGTACATGACATAAGAGACATGTGCTTCTGTAGAGTCCTGGTGGGGGACCTTTAAAATTCTCTGGCTTAACCAGTGGAACTAGGACTAATGGCTAGAGTTTAGATAGACAAAATCATGAGCAGAGGACATGCATGTACCTCTGCTTAAAATGAGGAGGCTTAGAACTGTAGTACGTTGTAAGTTTTTGCTTGCTTGTCCTTGGAAGTTTAATTTTTGATAAAAGATTGGATTTAGAAGAAGTTGATGCTTACTTGCCTAGTTTCCCACTTTCATGTAAACAAAATATGACAGACCTTTTATCGCCTATAAGACTGTGTTTCTCCATTTTTTATTAAAATTGCCACATGTAAATTTGCCACAGACCATTCTGGTCTGCTTAGTAATGGGAGAGTGTTACAAAAAATATTCAGAATTCAGAGAACACATCAGAAGCAGGCAGGAGTGGGTTTTTTTTTCCCCTGACAGTTCCTTTGTCTTTATAATTCCTTCGTGTTAACAAATTGGGTAGGTTGCAGTTGTTGTAAAGATAAGAATGGGTAAACATATCTTCCTATTTTTATAATGCAAGGTAAAACCATATCCATGATTTTACTAAAGGTTTTCGTTGGATCCCTACCTCTTTTATTTCTGTGTTATTTTTCTGAGCAGGTTTCTCTGATTTGTATGATGCTTGAAATTCCAAAAACTAAAACTAGATTTAGACCAGCAGGATTCCTACAGATTCTGAGTACCTTTTAGTTTCAAATGGGATGCTTAATAGTGCATGTGTTCCTACTTCTAAAATATCAATGTTTTTGTTTGAAAATACATTTGGAATAGGCAGAATTATTTTAAATTGAAAAAATACTCAAACAGACAACCCTATGGTACTGCACGTATTTTGAGATGTCACATAGTTGGATTTTATAGATGCTTGTAAATCTTTCTTAAATGGGTGTCATCAACAGTACTGAAAAAGGAAAGGGCTTCCTTCAGGGAATAGAGCTGTTGGAGCATTACATCGATGGTCCATCAAAGCCCTGAGTTGTCTGAAGATTTACCTAAATTTTCACACTTAAGACTGAGGCTTTTCTCTGGCATGTAAAGATGGGCTTATGTGCCTAAAACTTCTCTGTCTTTGCCAGCTTTCTCAGGTATTCCAATAATGATATCCACCTGCTCCTAATAAATTTTGCAATACTTTAACAGTTTTAGCCTCTTGTGAAACCTCTTAGCTTCCTTCCTTCCTTTCCTTCCTGTTCTTTTCTTAAGAAAAAAAGGCTGAGGTGAGGATAGTGCAGGCAGTGACCCATACTAAATTTTCCATGCAACTTGCTACCTCCTGATTTTTTTTCCAGTTTAGACCACTGGGACAACATAAACTTTCTCTGTTGTCTCCTCTGAAAGAAAGAATTAATGTCACTCACTTTGTAACAAAAGGCTTAGTAATCTTGACATTTCTAGGGGCTCAGCCTTGGCGAATTTTTCTTCAGGGGATATTTACATGCTCTGGGGGTTTTTTTGGTAATAGTGAGCACTGTAAAACAGACGTGCAGTCATTCAGTACTGGAGGGAGTTGCATGTTTTACAGGAAACCCTAGACTCACATGGGATTAGGCCACCTGCTTTGCAAGGACTGAGGTCTCCCCAGGCTCTCCTATGCGAGCAAAATGCAGAGTGCATTTTGACATGTGCGAAGTCCTGTGTGATGAATGCATCCCTTTGGTGACTTCTCCTGTGAGTGATAAAACTAAGGGACTGAAAGGAAGTTCCCTGAGTTAGTGGAGCAGATCTGCTGACAGTGCAGCATATGCCAGCATATCATCTCTGACACCATCTGTTCAGTTATATGGATGGGTGTGATGGAGCAGGAAGGGTATTCCCCAGCTTTGGGTTTGGGGTCCTTGTGATGGAACTTCTACTCATTTCCATTGTGAGATGGTTCCATGCTTATCCTTTCTGTTGTTCCCAGGAATTTGGCTTTGATATAGTGCCTGTGATTTGATGGTTTCCTTTTCATAACCCTTTGGAATATGCTAAGCATTTCCCTTACCTTAGCCTTCATTTCATCCTTCACTGTGCTTTCACTCTGCTTCACTTGAGTTGTTGCTGTGCTCTGGCACATTTGGTGTTAAAATCCCACTTTGATTCCTGGTGTTCTGATGTGATCCAGTTGTCCTGGTGAGCCCTCTCTCCTGTTATAGTTATTCCAGTTATTTTACTAACATGTGCCACTGCATTTAGGTTTCCACTGCAAGGGAAAAGAATAGCAAGGGAACAGTTAATAATAATAATTCAAGACAACAACTAAAATGTAAGATTGTATTTATTTTCAATTCATAAAAATATACTCATGCATGTATACAAGTATAGCTGATCTAGATGTTCTAGGAACAGCTGAAAGATGCCATGTGTAGTAATTGGTTTACATCAAGCTAGTTTAAAAATTCTGTGCAATTTTCTGCTGTGTTTCACCTTCCAGCCTCTTTTGGGAACAGAATAAACAGTCAAGAGAACAAGGGCCAACACAAACTGTATCCCAAGCCCAGAGAAAACCCCAGATTTTGCAGCCATCAGAACACGCTGTGGACACAGGAGCTAGGAGATCATATTGCAGGCTCACAACTTATATTTTAAAACATGGGTAACAGACAGATGGGAAATTCTTCAAGGGGAAGCCTCAGTCTGGCCTACTGGGAATGTTCTGGCAGGGCTCCTTCTGTAACACCCTTGCCACGCACTCAGAGCCCAGTAATGTTTTCTATAATTACAGAGTGAATCACTGCATCCCATTTAGTCTAGAAGTAATGAAGACCCTCAGCTAACACAAAGAGAGAGGAAAAGCCCTTTAGAAGAAGGGCTATAAAGCAGTTTCAAGAAACAATTCTATCAGACCGAAATGATTCAGGATAATACATACGTATATAACCAAATGTGTTGAATGTTTGTATTTGAAGTTAATTTTAGTCAGATGTGTTCTTCTGCTCTGGTTATTAGAATTTGAGGCCCACATGAAATAAGTCAGGCTTGTTTTCCTTAGAAGGCACAGAAAATAGTAAATTTCCAATGCAAGCAAAACCAAATTACTCCTGTGAGCAAGTAGACTTTCTTGGGCTACTGGTAAGGCTACAGACCAGCAGACACATGGCTTTTGAAATAAATATTAGTTTTGAACACTTATAAATACTATTGCAGACAGAAAGCGATTTGAGTTGGAGGGAGTGAAAGGCAGAGTTAGCCTATAAATAGGATACAGGTCCCCACTGCTTCATTAGGCTGGATCCATTTCTCAAGTTCAGTATTGAGTGCAAGCAAATAAATCTTTCAGAACTTCTGGAGTGTATCCCCTGTGCACCGAAGTTATGCTGCTGCTTTAGTGATGGTCATTATGGGCTCACTGTTGGTGCCAAACTAGAAATTTACTTTGCATCTTCAGGAAGTGGAACAAGCCTTACCAGTGGGTAAGAGTATTGGAGAGTGTGGTGTCTGGTGCCTTCTCAATCCTCTTTATCCGGATTATCACATGCACATGTGAAACTTATTATAGCATCTTGTTTTCTGGCTTTGAAGTACTATCAAAACTAAGTTATCGTTACACTCACATAAAAAAGACTCGTAGGTTTTCTCAGAAATGTAGGACAATTCAGATCTCAAAGACACAATTTTTCACAGCAAAGCATGTCTTTCATAAATATAAAAATACTTACTCAAAGTGGGCATGCCCTATTCTTTTTCTGGCACCATCTTCAGTTGATTGATAATTAATTAGGGATACCTTATTTTTCTGCCCCTTGGTTGCAATTCTACTTGTCAGTGGCTTGTAAAATTAAGTGGCCTGAGTAAATTACTAAGTAAGGGTTTTTTTTTTTTCCCTGTGGGTATACACTTTGCCATCACAGATCTGTGAATCTGAATTATGGAGAATGTGCTACAGGCAGTCTTCACAAGGAGGCTAAGTGGGCATAGAACATAA
Organism: Origma solitaria; assembly: GCA_013397895.1. Taxonomy (NCBI): domain Eukaryota; kingdom Metazoa; phylum Chordata; class Aves; order Passeriformes; family Acanthizidae; genus Origma; species Origma solitaria. Next base: position 1,096,593 of record VZRL01003992.1, on the reverse strand, counting down.
ACTGCATTCTCTTTCCCGGAGTTAGCGTTTCCAAAATAGACCTGTGACAGCAGTAGACAATTAATGGTCCATTAAGAGAATATTCACCTGTGGGACTGCAAATTGTTTGGCTTCCTGCCCGGCATCCCCTCTTCTGGGGTAACTAATCTAGGAATGCTAGCAAACTTCCTTTTGTAATAACAAGCTTGGAAAGGAGAAAATTTTGTTTATTTACCTTTTCAATTTGTGGAGTCATGTACGGTAAATAAATTCTAAAAAGAAATATCTAGCTTTCAAGACCCTTATTTGTATCTTTCCTGGTGTTCAGTTTGGTGCCTTCAGTCCTGCCTTGTTTCTCTGGGCAATCTGATACTCTTAAAATGTTCTGTACAGCTCAGCAGAAAAAGGAATTTGCTTTGTCTAAGTCATTTAATAGCTTTTAAATCCCAATGGATTACAGATTTCCAGGGTACTATATGCTGGCTGTATCTTTATCTCCAGGACTTGAATGTGCTTCGAATTGTTTCTCAATAACTATGAATAGAATTGTTAGTTAAAGCCAAAGCAGTGAGAACAAGTGGTATCCCAATAAGAATAGAGGGATGAGGGTTAAATAAAGTGTGGATTGAGGAAACTGTTAAAATTTGCAAGTTATGTTGTGCAGTAGCCTTCATGCGGTCACTAATGAATTGCATCACTGAAACATAATTAACACCTCCCTAAGTATCATTCCTGTAACCACATTTACTCCTAGGAAAGATCAATTGGTTTGGAAGGTACCAGGCTATGAAGCCGCACACCAAGAGTCTGCTGTGAAGTACTGCAGTGGCATTTCCATTTGAAAAGGGACAGAATAGCTCACACCATTTCATGGCCTGGGGCACTGATAAAATGCTGAAAGCTCTGAGAAACTGTAGTTTAAATAAAGGATGTAACTCTCTTTTTCTAGATACAGAAGATAATCAAAACTATCTAGATACAGATGGTCTAAATTAAGACTCCAATCAGAGTAGAGTGCTTCAGCAGAACGTGTTATCTCATGAATGGAGGCCTTGTGGTAATTCCAAGTTTATCTTTCAGAATGCTACAAATGCCAGTACCACTGGAAAGAATCTTAAATAACCCACAAGTATAAAAAAGCAGATCATAAAATCACTGTCTGTCATCAAACTATTTATTGAAAACAGTTTGACTCAGCAGTAGCAGCATCTTCTCCTTGTCTATTTCACAGCAACATTGGCTGCTTAGTGGATGCATGGGATTAGAAAACAGTTTGTCTCTCAGCAAATTCAATGCCAAAAAAATGTCCATTTTCAAGAGAAACTATTTAAATTATTTGAAAACTTTATGATCTTTGGATAATACTTATGTTTTATGTCTATCAGTGCAGCATCAAGTAAGTTGATTCATATATATGTAGATTTATATAAGCTAAGAAGTTCCAGGATCCATTTCTTCTTAAGAAACTGAGAAGTAGCCTTCTTCACAGTAGGAATCAGATTTGTATTTTAAGACTTCTCAACTACTGGGGTTGTTGCCATTAAACTCTTAATTAACTGAAAAATTAGGAAAACTCATTTACTTGAGTGGTACAAGGTGAACGTTTACCATAAATATCTAAAAGAAGAGATGGAAATGGCTGAGGTTTTTCTCCCAGTTTTTCTCTGAGTTCAGCATAATGTGCTTGGAACTGCTCTACAAACTCCAGTAGCATCTGCGGATAAGCACATGTCCATCACTTAAGCTTAATTCATTAAAGGCTCATTTATTTACAGGTTTGGCTTTCTAATATTTTTTGCCACATTGCCATGCGAGGTTCATGTGCATTTACCCTTGAGTGCTTTCAGCTTTTTTTTCCTGTATTGACATAGTATTATTCCTTTCAGGAGGCGCGTAATAATTTTTAATGTTTGTAAATGACTTAATGTGGTGCTAAGCCTTTTTAGATTCATATCACTGGAACAAGATACTGCTTGAGGCAGAAAAATTGGTCTTATAAACTAGATCCTAACCCTATAATGATCCAAACCAAATGCTATACTAACCCTCCATCATGTTGTGCCCTGAGGGTGGAGGTGCCTAGAATCTGTGTTGTGATTGAATGTGCTTCCTGGTTTCAGGTCTCTCCCAAACTCAGTGAAACTAGTTACCTTAAAATGAGGGACATTCTGCCTTCCTGAATGGAAGCTAACATCCCTTTATTATAATAGATGTGTTTGCAGGGGTGCTTCAGTGCCGCCTTACTTATCACAACGTGCACACAGAAAAACTTATGTCTCTACCTGCAATTCATCCTCTGCAGATCAACAGGATCCCTGCCCAGAACCACTTCCAATATCTTCTTCTCTCTCCTCCTTTTTCTGGATGCCCAGAATTAAGGATTTCACTTCACAGCTTTGCTATATCCAGAGCACTTCTTACTTCCTTTCAAGAAAATAGGAGAAGACGATAAAACTAAAATTTAGGAAGCTATTCCTTGTCAGTGTAGGAGCACTGAGAAAAGAGCCCAGTAAGATGCACATCAGTTCTTCGCAGAAATTGAGTCAAACTCAACAATAATCAAAATGTTATTCTTTAACAAAAAGTTGCATTTTTAAGAAATTGGGAAAATTCAGTCTGTGTCTTCCTAAGGCATCAAATCTGTCTAGAATTTACAGAATTCAGTTCCAGGGAAGATTTTTGTCTTAATCTACTGGCCTCCTTATTCTGTTTCTGAGAGATCAGAAATTAAATATTCTAAAGAAACAGGCAAAAATAAAGAAGGCCAAAGGGAATTTCATATTGACAATTGGAAATATTTTATTTTTTTAAACTATTTGAATTAAATATTTCTAAAACTATGGAAATTTGAAATAGCAAAAGAATGGGAATTCCAAATATCTGACAATTTTAAGTAGCTGAAGTCTAACTTACTAAAAATGTTTAGTGACAATGCCTTAGTAAGGTAACTAGAGTAAAACACCTGCTAAAATAGCTAGTAAGTACAAACTTGCTTTATATATCTCAACAGACACTGGAAAGCAAGGACAATTTGTCGGAAGGCTGAGAGAAATAATGGGTATTTAAAACCAGACTAGTTTAACTACTAAGTTTTATAGCACCCTGTGTTTTGACTTCTTTCATACAAAAGGTAGCATGTATATGACCTCTGCAGCAGAATTAGTCCTGCTTTTCACCTCTGCAAGTAAAAGCAAAGGTTATTCTCTATGGACAGAAAAATATTCATGGTTGCTTTTGTGATAATTTTTTCCCCTGTGAACTTAAGTATCTGCATTTGTGTGCAAATTTTGCTTTTATGTGTAGAACTTTTTTCTGGAGAGGCATTTCCAAGCAGAATCTAGCTAAAAATTGCTTCTATTCAAGAAATCCTTTGCATCTTCATGAACACTTGGGGTAAGAATTTTGTACTTGGCAACATGTATAGAATGTATGGGAGTTGGACATCCAAATCTCAGAGACAGTTTTTACTCAGATGGCTTAGCAGTTGTTTGGAATATGCCTTGCTGATAAGTATTTTTTTTAATTGCTATTACAGACGTTTACAGCCTGGTGCAATTCCCACCTCAGGAAAGCAGGCACACAGATTGAGAACATTGAGGAGGACTTCAGAAATGGCCTCAAACTGATGCTCCTCTTGGAAGTTATCTCAGGTTAGCTAAAATAAAGTTTTCTATGTATTTACAGCACACTAACTGAAGCACTCTTTAAAGAACAAAAATTGTTCTTTAAAACGATTCAAAACAGTGAACACAAAGTCCGAGTAGACCGAAAAGTGAGAGATGAAGCACATTGTAAAGCAAAAGGGAGGGGGGAAAAAGCTCTGCTTTTTCCTTGTCTCCAGAATTTTTTGGTTTGTGCTTGTGTTCCAGGATATCACAGTGTAGCAGGGATATCATTGACGCCACAGTGTTGCTGGACAAGCCAAAAACATTGAGGACCTTGTCTTAGCCCCTAGCAATTAAAAAACCTTTACACTTAAGTTACAAATTAATTTTATTCTGCTTTTAGCATAAACATTTTGCTTTGCTTTTAATGACTATATTGAATGGACCAATGCTTTCAAAAGTGCGTTCCTAAAGCGAACCTAGATCAATATTTAGTCACAAATAAAAGGTCTCATTTTTCAAAAGAGTGGAGCATCCAAGAACTTCTTTTGCTCACTGATGTAAAGTCGCTATGTCACCTTTGTTATGCATTATTCAGAGAGGCAGTCTCCAGGGTAAGATCAGAATGCCCTGGAATAGGAAGGGAATAGCTCAAGCTACAAACACACAAGACTGTTCAGATTTGCTGGAGATTTCAATGTGGAAAGAAATTCTTCAAATGATTATTCCTCATGAAATGGAGAATCTTTTTAGAAATAATTATTCCTTGTGATCATTTGGAAAGATAAGTTTGTTCAAACACATCAGACCTATGCTCTGAAGTGTGCTGCTCTGCTGTGCTGAAGGAGGTCATTAAAAGCCATTCTTCTTGGTCAGATGTGGAAGGATCTGCTGGATAGGATCCAGCCTCTTTTTACAGTCAGGCAGATAAAGGATGATGAGCTCTGAGAACATTCTGCCTTCTTAATATTCAGCTACAGTAACAGACAGTAGCAATGAACCAGAAGCTGAGTAGCAGGAAGTGCACACATCTTCCAGATGTTTAGGGCACCCAAAAATTTTACTCTGGTTTTACTGCTGTATCAGAAAGATCAAAATCAGATGCTTCAACATTTGAATTTTCTTTTCACGGTTTTGTTCAAGCCCCTTTGGCATTCTTTCGGAAAAATACCTGTTAAAATAACTGCTAACTTTTAGGCAGTGTTAGGACACCTTCACTCTTGATTTCTAATCACTTGTATGCCTGTAGCAAGGTGTATGTAAGAATAAATACATTTCATTTGTTGTTCTGCAGGGGAAAGGCTACCAAAACCAGACAGAGGCAAGATGCGCTTCCATAAAATTGCTAATGTCAACAAAGCTCTGGATTATATCGCCAGCAAAGGAGTGAAACTTGTGTCAATTGGTGCAGAAGGTATGTGACAGACCTTGACAGTGCATCTTACTTAGGTCACATTACAAAGAAGTCTGACGGAGACCCTTAGCCACATTATGTGCACTGTTTTCTACATATGGGTGCCTCAAAAATCTCTTGATATTGATTGCTGAACTGTATCTGTGAAAGGACAAGAGGTGGAAATTTGTGGACACCTGGAGATGGATAGGGGAATAAATGAGCACTAAGATTATTTTATCTCCAAGGTTAAATTTAATTGTCTGTGTTTCGGTGGGTGTTCGGATACTGATTTTTTTCTTACAGAACATTCTGTTTTTCTTACACATTATTAAAAATAAGGAACTCCTTTAGAAACCAGGTTGGATTCCTGGGTGTGCTTTATACAATCCAGGGTCTTTAGGAGATAGTATTCAGACAAGACAAAGGATGACATCACTACTGAGTGGCTGGAATCTACTCCTGTTTTATTATGAGATTTTCTGCAGCTGTGTTTCTAAAATTCAGATGTAGAGTTAAGGGACTGATCAAAAGAAGCTGTGGTAGCTGGGGAGAGACACATGAAGAAAGTAGAGTGGGATGCTATTTACTAAAGTAATTGCTTTTTTATTGTTCTGCTGTTCTGGTAGCTAAGTGAAAACATGGGGTTGGCTAGCTAGATTCTGAGAGATATAAACTGAGCTGAAGAAGGGAGGCTCTCACTGCAAGTGAACCTATGCGTCCTTAGGAGATTCAATTAATTGTTTAAAAATGTCCAAGGTATGTGTAGAACTCGTTGCTCCATGAAGATATTTGCATAATGGTTTGCATAGCCATTACCATACAAAGCACGATGTGGCTAGCATGATATCCAACTATTTTTGATTCCATAGCCTCAATAATGTACTTTCTGTGTGCTTTTTTCCCCGCACTCTAACATGTCCTTAGAGCAAAATTTTGGCTATAACCTCAGTATGATGATGATAAGCACTCCTATTTCTACTGACATTGTTAGGCCTTTTTAGATTGATTCTTCCTGTTTCCTGATTTCTCCAGGCTTGTTTCTACAGGCTCATATGTATCCTCATTCTGGCTTCCAAGCCTTGATCTCAGGGAGCTTACTGTAATTGTGGATGGAACAGGAGTTTCATTATGTGGGATGAGGGTATCTGTGGAAATAATGGAGAGATCTGTCAGCATTCATTGATCCCACTATGGTTTGATCTAGCCCACTTTGTTCCTCAAGTATTGTTCACCAAGTGTGTTCGGTTTCTAGATCTAGAAATCAAAAATACCAAGAAATGTGCTCCATGGGCAAAGCATTTGTTTGAACTCAGTCTTTATTTATTTGAGACTGGACTGGGTGGGTCACCTGAGTCCAAATCCATACCCATATGTCTTTAGGCACATAACAGAGACCTTTTTGGGGGAATATATCATCAGTGGGGAGAAGTGGGCAATTCCCAGAGGCACTTCAGATCTCAGAAGAGCTCTACTGCAATTCAGAGGTGCCTGGCTCCCTACATCACTTGTATAGGCCCTTTGCTCCATTCAGTGAAGTGGGATGGAAAAATATGCTGGTACCTTCAACCTCTGCAGTTAAGATTCTTCTGAGAGTGACATGGCATTGAATGGACAGCAGAGGGTACTGAAGAGACAATATATGTGTGGAAATGAAAATTAAGAATACAGAAGCTTGTTTGATAGCTGATGAAGAAATTCTGAGATTACAGAGCATGGAGAAAATGAATGGTAGTTTCTGTCATGTCATGCCTCTGAGGCTGTCTAACCAAAACCAAGAGTGTAACAAAAGGAGTATCTTGTGGGACAGAGTGGCTGTTCTCTCTGATCACAGTTTGCACAAGGCTGGAGTATTTAAACCAAGATACATCAGCTCATATCTGCTCCTGAAAGAAGCAAGCCAACCCTCTGCACCCCATCTCCCTTATTTTGCCCTGTTTATTGCTGCTCATCACTGGGGAACAGCACTTGAGCACTTTCTGAAAGCAAAGCATCTGGGATACCTCTGATCAGACATTGAAAACATTTAACTAACCTTGTTGTTCTCCTTGGCAGCAACTGATGTGGGTTCAGATGCTCTGTGATTTAGGTGCTCTGTGATAATTCCCTTTGGGAAGGAGGCAGGAACAAAGGGCAGTAACCTCGTCCAGCTTTTCAGCCACTTGTTGCAAGTTGACTGTCCATACATCCAGTATTTATTTTTGTATGTAACAGCAAGTAACATCACCTTAATATCTAGTAACCCAAGAGATTAAGATGATGTTTTTAGCTTTTATTCCCTGCTTCTAGAATTCTCAGTCTGTAAAATGGATGGATTAAAAGCAAAAAAGAATTTATTAGCATAAAAAAAAGTAAATTAAATTCTTGGGTGGAAGCATGGGAGAAAAATTCACAGCTAGTGTCATAGCTTAGGTGCAGAGAGGAACCTGTCATTGTAAGACATTGCACTATGTCAAGTATGGCCTGATGCCCACATTAGATTACATCCATGTGGGCAGGAGCAGAAAGATTCATGTGCCTTCCACTCCCACTCTAAACAGGCTGAACACAAAGCCAGCTCTGGCACAGACGTGCTTAGTGCCCTGTTGAGTTTACTACATCCCCTCTACTGAATTTGTTACCTAAGGCACAGTGTGGTGCTGATGCAGCAATGCAGTATCACATCTGACTGGGTATGGTTTCACAGTGTGGGACCTCTGGCACCAGTGTGTGTTTAAAGAGTCCCTGTGCCCCCTGGAACTGCATTCTTGCTCCCACACTTCACAGCCGTGCCCTCTCTCTTGGGCTGACAACTGTTGCTGTAGCTCTGCTGGAGGCTGGATCAGCAACCTGATCTGTTTTTAAAACAAACTCCACCTCTTTTTTTTTTCCCCTTTTGTTGCATTTTTCAGCGTTCTTGACCGGGCAGTCATTATAGTAGGTTGGAGTGAATGCCAGCAAGGAGGCAGAGCACAGTCTCCTTAAGTTTGTATTGTCACCAAAGTCCCCTTAACTCTCGGCCCCTGTGTGTGAGCACAGGGCATGTGGGCTTGTCTGCACCCATCTGTTTGGGCGTTCTCTGAGTTACATGGATGCTTGGAATACTTTTTAATTCCCAAAGCATGAAAGTTTTGTATCTAAATCTGCTGAGGATCATGTTCTCTTATCTGACATACTGACTGGTGAAGAGCCTGTAGGCCCAAGGGAACAACTGGCATTTAAAACAGGGCCTCAAAATGGTGATTCTGGTGGGACATCAGTACAAAAATAAAATTAGTATTTTTAGGGGTCCAGGGGTATTCTTTAAAGTCAACATTACTGTTCTGAGCCTAACTTCTCTGGGTTGTCTGTGGAGAGGAGAGAGCAGATCGCTTCTAATTGTGATGTTGAGGAGAAGCCATATTTGTCTGCTCTGATCTGTCTTGTTGAATAATCTCTCTCTCTGCTGGTCATTAAATGAGACTAGACAATTAAGAAGCGAAAAGAAAAATCTGTGAAAGTAGTCCTTATGAGACATTCACAGTCCAGCAGTTAGAAGTTTTCCCTTAAGTTTTAAAAAAGTTCAGTAACTTCATTTGCAAGATAATTGGATCCTGAATGAAATCAACTAGATATGGAGAACCACAAAAGACAAGTTCCTGTTAATTGGAAGCACTTCTGTGTTGCTTTTCTAGGGAGTGGGAAAAATGTTAAAGACAATGTGGTCTGTGAATCTCCTATGAGAATGTTAGGATTAAAAAAAAAAATTAATAAATAAAACCAAAGCAGAATAAAAAATGGGACTAAAACCTTTGAGAATTTGCCACAATGCTTTGCTTAACTTTTTGCCTAGAAAGTTTTATTGTTTCCCCTTCACCTTCTCTTCTCTCCTTTTCTGCCCTCAGCCCCAGAAAGGGGCGGTGTATGTGGGGGGTAGGAACTACTATATTCCTGACAGAGCAAAAAGGCAGTGTGAAAAAATTAATGAAGTCTTCTATAGACCTGTTGAGGAAAATTATAGGAATGAATCAATACTTTTTTGTTACTGATACTTTTCAATGTTTTAGCAATGTTTTTCTTCCTTGTCTTTTATGAGTCTTTTTTTGTTTTGTTTTGTTTAACGCTACCAGTAAATAATGAGAATCTAAAGCTGGCAAATCACTTGAAAATCCTCCTGAGGCACATCTAAAATTCCCTCTCTTGCTCTTTCGTTCTGTCTGTGTGTACATACAGATATGTAAATCAAAACAACGATGTAGTGATTATGGAAATCTATGAACTGATTGCCTGACAATCAGTAATGCCTCCTGAGCATTTAAATACATTTATTTTACATTTGAAGAAATTTGTCTTTACTGTATATACATACCAGACATCTGTTCAAAGTAGTGAAGTTCTTGACCCAGGAGGAGGGAAGAAGTATCTGCATGCTCTAACTGCCGTTTGGTCTTTTTTTTTTTTTTGTATGAAAGGGTTTAGTTTTGAGATATGAAGAGATTTGAGGTCTTTCAGGGCCAATAAGGCAGTATGCATGGAAGGCAGGCAGAGTGGTGTAAGAATTCTGGAAAATTAGTGCAAGATCCAAAGGGGAAAGTAGAAAAATAGCCATGCATATATAAACATGAATTATCACACAAACAAAATAAGTATAGGGTAGTCATGGGTTACATATTTCCTATCCCATTTGTTAATTCCATAGGTTCAAATGACAGCTTGTGTCATGTCCTACTACAATTGAACATGTATCTCAAGTCTCAGAGACAGCAGCTGCTTTGTTCTGTAGAAGTTGCCCCTGGATTCAGGCAACTTTTAAGTAGTGGAGCGACTGCATTTTTTGCTGGCACTTCTATTGGCATTTGATGTTAAATTGAGGAAATTCCTCCTGCTGCAAGTTCCTCCTGCTCCTTGCCCAGAACACTAGTGGGCCCCCAGGCAGACACAGCTGCTCCACTTTTTGAGAAAGGCTGGAGGTGGCTTTCAAGTAGGGGAGCAGCTGGTGCCTTCCCTGTTTCCACTGCTCGTACTATGTGAGGTGACTGGAAAGTCAGTCTGGAGTTCCCATCTCTCATTGTCCTGTCTCCTCCCTTCCCAATGCTGGGAGTGTCCTTATAGTCTCACTGTTCTTCTGAGTCTCTTGACTTACTTTTCAGAATGATTTAATGTTACCATCACACTTAAACGGTCTGGCAGTACATTTTTTGGTGTAGAGAAATTTAGGTGGTATCACTTAATTACAATGTGAGAGCAGTGGATTGTGACCTGGCTTGTGACAGGGATTCCCAAGACTGCTGTGTTACAGGTAGTCTCAAACAGTCTTAGAACAACTTGAAACCCCAGAGGTGAAAAAACCCCATTTATACTAAAGATACATAAATGTATCTATGCTTCAGAGCTGTAAGGCATTACAACCTCGTGGCTGTGTTTTTGAGCAACTTGGCAGGAAGCTGTGCAACTCAGTGTCAGGAGGTGCTGTGTCTCTTGAGGTGTTCTTCATATCTTGTCTGTGCTGGCAATATAAATAAATTCTAAAACATATCTAAGTAGTATAGGGGAAATTCTGAGTACCATTTTATTATAAAATAGTACTGTTAATGTTCTGTAGTTTCTTAAAAAATTGGGGTCAGACCATATGTTTTTTGATTCTGTTCTATTGAAAACCATCAATACTGATACTGTTCAAACTTTTAATATTTCCCTTCATGCTCTCTCTAAAAAGTCACCCTAAAAGGTAAAGATTTAAACCAGTTTCAACTACCTGGTGAGAAGGCTTTTAGCATGGAAGGACTGAAATGACCCTTAACCTCAGTAATTTTCAGTCCTACAGCCAGAGTAGCACAAGCATGAGTTTGTTGAAGAATGACCACAGGTGCACTCTGTGTGAATAAAGAATTATAATAGAAGTATAATTAATTTACTAGTTATAATGTATTATTTCTAGAAATATATTATTAAAATAAGATGAAATTGAAAAAACCTAAATACTACTACTATATCTATTTTTCACCTCAGAAATCGTGGACGGCAATGTGAAAATGACACTGGGTATGATCTGGACTATCATCCTTCGTTTTGCTATTCAAGATATTTCAGTGGAAGGTAATAGTAATATAGTTAATTCAGAAATTTGTTTAAAGACATTTTTATATTAATTATGCCCAAGTGAGAGGAGTGTTTTAAATTTTTTTTTTCCACAGACAGTGATACCGTAAATTCTCTACCTGGTGATAAAATTAATTTCTGGAGGGAAAATTATTTACTCTCCTTATCTTGACAGAGACCTTGAGGCAGCTTTCTATGTGCAGAAGTTCTGGTTATGTCTCTCAGCTAGAGAAACAGAAACATGACCATGTTTCTGAGCCTCAGTCACCTGAAACTAATGCTGTACCCTTGGTGTTTGGGTCTATTTCCAACATACTTTTTTAGTCCTGTCCATTTATCACCTTCTTTGCAAATAAGTATTATCTGATTATATCCCTCTTCTTTCTATCACTTTTTTCCCTCACTGTTTCAGAATTTTTTTCTTAACTTCCCCTTGGTTACTGGCTCCAAAAAGTGTTGTTACAATACTCTTTAAATAAAGTCTATACTTTGAAAGTCTAGAATTCTAGAAACTAATTGCAATTTTCAACAAAAGTAGAAGAATTTCAAGGTTGTTCTGCCCACATAATTTGTGGGATATTAAATATTGACCTAATGGTTTATTTAATAATTTCTGACCTTTACTTATGCATTCAGATGTCCATAGGGTTCAGATAATAAAGGTATTTTTTTGGCACTTAAACCTCTCCCCATAAGCAAATGAACTGAGGCTTCAAGCATACTTCATGTAGGCACCAACACAATCTTTCATGTCTATTTGTATTATATTTTTATTGGGTATTTTTCTCCAATGTACAATCTGCTGTCCAGCCAATATAATTCCTTCAACTTCTAACATCCCAGAACTTCTGTGCAAATTGAGACTCTAATCTTAACTGACCTCTGTATATTAGTGAAGCCCCATTAGTCCATTTATATGAGTATCTTTTAGGATTAAATGTTGGTTTATGTCAATCGGTTTCATGCCAATTGTGGCCAACCACAATTAACATGATAAGAAATTAATTACTTGAGCACTTTTAAAATTTTCCCTTTTTTTTACTCCCTTGTGTCTTTTACAGAGACCTCTGCCAAAGAAGGGCTGCTGCTGTGGTGTCAAAGGAAAACTGCTCCTTACAGAAATGTGAACATTCAGAACTTCCATCTTAGGTAAACTTCCATTATTTCAAGAGGTAGAAGCAATCTCATAAATGTTACATCAATTTTTTCCCACAGTTGTGTAGGTATATATTTGACAGGAGAATTTTGCTTTTCACTGTTAACTAGACTTTTTTCAAATTCTCATTCTCTATCTTCAGAGTGTTATTTTGGTTAGCCTTTGGCATCATTTACTATGACTTCCATAGTTCCTATTTAAAAGAAAAAGATCCTGCTATATATGGAATGACTGTATTACATTTTTGGAGGTCCTTTGTATTATGTGTGAATTCCTGAGTACTGCAGCATAGTGGCAAATGACTGCTTTCAAATGAGAATCACAGAGAAACTCTTCTGGCAAAAAGGCCAGTGTGTTGAGCATGCAAATATCTCAATGGGATGAATCACTCTTTATAATTTTGTAATGTAACTGTAAGTAAGGATCATAAAATGCACTTAGTACGTACACAACAGCAGCACTTTAAACATGTTTATTTTCAGAATCAGGATCATAACCTAAGCTGAAAAATTTAGCAAAGCTCCAGGCTGGTGTTTCTATGTTTTCATTAAGACCTCGAATGGGAGTTCCAGGCCATTCACAGACTGCCTCGTTTGGGGATTCACTGGGCTAGTTCCTGAAACTGTGCCTCATTAAACAACATGACTTGCCATTTGCAATGTTAACCATGTGATCTTCCTGAGACCCTTCTAGTATTTAAAACAAGAGCTCTCTAAGTGTTTTGAATTAATTCTTAATGTGTAGTACCAGAAGCACATTTAGTGACAGAGAAGATACAGTTCATACGTGCATTCCAAGATAAGAAAAATTTGTTTGAATTACACTTCCTGTATTTGCCTTTCAGAGATCTGAAATTTGTTACGTGTTACTTTCCTAGAATATGCAAAGGTATATTTAGTAGAACTTTATATGGATCCATGGTACACTGTAAGTTAAAGTGTCAGAATCTTAGTGTATATATGTACATATACTGGTCTGATACAAGATATGGGGAAAACATCTTGAATGGAAGTACCTCGATTTATGTTTGGGTGGATTGGCTCTTACAGTACTACTTTGCAATGAGCTGTCCAGATAATTTTAATTTACACCTTTTCGGGAAAAAAATTGTTCGTTTGGTTCTCTGTTTGATTCAGTTTTACATTCTGGATTCTACTTGATTTTGTTACATCTTTATAGAGGTATTTTAACAGTCTTAACATGCTTAGGCTCTTGAAATTAAGGCACAGGACAAGACCTCAAACCCTCAGTCCCTGGCATTGCTTAAAGTGTTTACAAAGTATCTTTCAGAATAATTGTTTCTGGCTGAAAGGAACCTCTCATAATCTTTCCAAAAATATGTTATTTGTAGCTCCATTAATTTCCTGTTCTTGCCACAAAAGGTAGAGGGTCTGAAGTCAGGATGAAGTGTAAGAACTCAGATCAAAACTGTCATATGTGTGAAGTGTTTTAAAGAAACAGAGCTGATTTATGATATCTTACTTCTCTGAGCACATGGCTGTGCCAGTAAAATTTGCTGAAATAACAGAGAAAAAGCCAATTGCTTCAGCAAATTCAAGTAATTGCAGGTTTGCTGTCCTTTTATTTTTTCATAAATACGCTGTGAATGTAATGGGAGATGATGCACTTTCATGGATGAATGTGTACTTGAGCTCTCCTAGAACACTTCATGAATTAAGCAATTGAAATCAGGGACTGTTGCACAAAATGTACATTGCCTAGAAAGTATATGGAGTCCTTAAGTGTGTATGGACTATAGAGTAAGATATGTACTATAGGAGGACAGCAACAGAACAGCTCAGAGAGAGTTGATAGGACATAAGTGTCAGGATTTGACAGAATTCCTTCTTTATTTTAATCCTTGAGCAAGGATCAAATTGTAAAATGCCATGACTTTATTAACTAATTTTTTTCCGTTTTATTTTTTTGTTGTAAAGCTGGAAAGATGGCCTTGGATTATGTGCACTTATCCACAGACACCGACCTGATCTTATTGACTACTCCAAGCTAAATAAGGTCATCAGTCTGGGTGGTATAGCATGCTGTCCTGCAGTGATTTGGCTGGCTTCTGGTTTGCTTAGCATGTTTTCTAAAAGACAGGCTGAGGAGTGCATACTAATTCTGACTTTCTAAGGTCCTTCCCAAAAAAACCTCAGTGACATGATGGAGAGGACCTCCTGACTGTCCTGTGTCTTTTCCTTCCCATTATAATGACTTCGGTATTTAATTGCAAATAATCTGATCCTCAGATGCTGGTAGTTGAAGAAGTCATTTACACTGCCCAGTGTAAATGGGCAGTTAAATCAAATACATTGGAATTATCCATTTACCACTGATAGTATTATCCATCCTGTTTTTATCTAGTGTAAATGACTGTAGATTGCAGAGCAGTAAACAATGACACAATGATTAATCCTAAAATTTCTTAGAACAAACACTACCCTTGCTAATTAGGAATGCACAGTAACTTACTAGTCTTATGTAGAAAATTTTCTCTAATTCTCAGGTTATACTTGTACCTATACTTCCAGACAAGTGTAAACAAAACTGATATCCTAACTTCCTTAGGTTGTACCTCATGGGGATTACAAAATTATTTTATTATAGTGTGCTACTTATGGCAAAATGCATGTTTTCTAAAAGATACTTTGCTTTGAGAGGGAGGAATGAGGAATGAGCAGTAATGTCAGAATTTCTTGGTATCATTACTGAAGGAAAAAAAAAGAAAGTAGAATGCTGTTGTTTCATGTTAGGTCTCAATGCATACATGCTATTTTCTGCTCTCTGGAATGAATGGTTCTTGAGGTCTTATGTAAACACCAATGCAAGAGAAACCTTAATCATGGTTTTAATCTGTTTTGTGCAACTTTACATTGATGAGAGGGCCTGGTAAAACATCAACTGAATTTTTTCATTCTATGCCCTTTCATTACAAATCGATTTACTAGTGGAATTGACTGTTATTAGAAAGTCCTTGATGAAAGAAAAGATAAATTAATTACTGAAATTATTTGAAAACTGCTTTATATATATATTCAATTTATGCCAGGGTCCCCAAAGTGTGCAGTGATGAAAATTAAATGAATTTAGTACTGAAGGCATAAGATTTTAATTTAGGCAGCTGTTAAAATAACTGCAGATCTGAACCAAAGGGCAAAATATTAGCCATCAATACCAGCTTGTTCTCTAGTTCTATATGCAACCTTTCCTACAGATAAACAGATTAATGGAATGACTAAACTACCTGTTTCTGTGCACATGTACTTGTTATGCATTGCACAAACAGAAGTGAGTTTGATTGAATCTGTGCTTTGAAAAGTGGTACATGGTACTAAAGAACATCACAGGATAACCATCCCATAGATGAGTGCTGAGAAAAGGGAATAGAACATAAGCAGGTCTGCTTCAACGTTTCTATTACCCTCTTAAAGGTTTCCAAAATAAGAACAGGTCAGGTTTCAAATTGAGGCTGAGCTGTTGCACATAAAGCACATGCAGAAAAAATCCTAAAATAGATCTTGCTTTTCTGACCTGGCTGTGTTTGATTGACTCTTCATTTTGGTTACATTAACAGCTGTCTTGGTGTCTTGTTTCTTATCTCCTGCATGCTGTCCTTTCCTTTTCTCACCAATGTATTTTGTGTGAACTTGTAGCTGGAAAGATGGCCTTGCTTTCAACGCCCTTATCCATAGGCACAGGCCTAATCTCCTTGACTATGCCAAGTTAGATGAGGTATTTCTTTAGCTGTAGAAGAGATTTTTAGTTACTGTGGCTTGTAGTTCTGTTTAAAAGGATGGGTGATGGAAATCTCCAATTACTCAGATGCTGCTATGATTTTAAAGAAATCCTTTACCAGTGGAGCACTGTTTACTCATTCACTTAGTACCAAGCACACAAATAGGGGGTGCTCATCACTCATTCATAAGCAAAGTGCTTTGACCTAGTCAGTAGGTCTCACTTAGATTTACTGTCTTTTTTACTTTGCTTTTCTGCATCTTATTTTTCCAGTTTCTCTCTATAGACATGGGCATTGTTCAGAGTGGCTATGACCAGTTAGCATTTTGTGACTATGTCAAAATAATAATAGCATTAATGGCATGAACTGCCGTTTCACACTGCATGTTTTCCATCCAAGCTGATATGGGAAGGGTGCCTTAAAGGTAGCCTTAATCTGACACACTCTTTCATTGTCAGGAACAGCTGTCTGTAATATAAGACGTGAAATGTGTGCTCTCTATCTGAACTGTGCTCACTGCTTCTTTTCTCTTTCCTTTGAAAACCAAAATCTCAAAACCAGAGGAAGTACTTGAATTTCCACAACCCTAAAATTCAGTTTATTAGAGGCATTATGAATTTTTATTTCCAAGCCCAAACTGGCAAGTTTTGCTCCTTCTGGAGTACTGCTCTGTCTGTGCTTGCTTCTTCTCGTATGTGCACCTGACCAACAGAGAACTCAGTAGAAGTCATATCCATGTGATGTACTGTATAGTGGGTACATATAAACCACGCAAGACCAACTTGGTGTTGAATGGTCTAGTTTAGCCTGCTGGTCCAGTGGTATTTAGTGCCTGCATTGCTGCTGTACTTAATGCAGAATTGGCTCAGAATTGAATGTACACTGCATATATTATCTATGTTCACCTCCAGAATATATTTGCAGCAAAGTTCTAGCGGTAGATAATAGCTTATTAAAGTTTTCTTTCGAAAACATGGCAGCAGATGGACCAAAAGTTCATATATCTAGACTGTTTTTTGAAGAACAATAGCTGTGATCCCAGTTTACAGTTTGGAAAAACAGAAGCAAAGTTTTAGTGTACTTACTCTAGTCTTGCTTCAAAGAAAAACTTCTATCTTTGACTCACTGTATTTTTTTCTTTAATGCAGGATGACCCCATAGGAAATATCAACCTTGCCATGGAAATTGCTGAAAAGCATTTGGATATCCCAAAGATGCTGGATGCAGAAGGTGAGAGTTACCTTATTGACGTTTGTGTTGCACATAAGCAGGACACAGTAAAATTTTTCTTTTTTTTTTCCTAGCAGATTTTCAGTATTCCTTCCATATGAATCATAATGTAGCAACCTGCTTCGTTTTCAAACAATATTTTCATTCTCTTTTCTCATACATTGGATAATTTCACTCACTTTTTGCTTCATTATGTATTGTTTGTTAATGTTCACATTGATTGTAGTACTTTGGACCCTAAGCTAGCACACAACCCCACTGTGTTAACTGAGGTAAAATGCAGGATCAAAAGTTAATCCTTGCCTTTAATAATTAAAATCTAATTCTAATGAAGGGAAGTATAACTGTTAGCAGCTTAAAGCATATTCAGTTTTTTAAACGTTTAAGTGAGGGGCCAAAAATAGAAATAGAAGTACAAAGCTTTCAAAACACACTAACACACACCTTTCCTTCTCTGAAAGAGAGCTAGGTTGAGGGAAGCTTTTTCCTCGTTTGTTTTAGTTGTAAACCTTTTGCAGTAATGGTTTTAACGCATAATTTGTGTGTCTCCAATTATCTTTAGAGTTTCCTAAATTTCTTCAAGATAACCAAACATGTGTACTCTGAGGAAAAAATGCTACCAAAGTACTGGAATTTGCCTACAGTAATTCAAAGCATTCTTCTCCAAGAACGGAGACTCAGCTCTGGTGGCTTGTCAGTAGAGCAGTGATAACATGGGAATTATCCAGAGCACTCAAACTGACTACACCTCCTCCTCTTGAAGTCTTCATTTGGAAAGTTAGGCAGGATGGTTTGGACAATCCAGGTTGTAACCTTGTCATTGAAGAGTAGTTTCACCTTCATACTTTAAAACAAATTGTTTTTGTCTTTTCAACTGCAATTCCCATTTCAAGCACCACTTAATTATTTCGCTCTGTAATATTGTGCAAGGAATAAACGGAGAAGTGCTGTCTCCTTGCCATTGAGCAGCTTATACTATCATTCTCCTTTCTACATTTTTTTTTTCTTCATAGTCAAGATAAGAAATCTTTTGTTTTCCTTGCCAGATTTTCTGCTCATTCTGTCCCTTATCTTCCTATTCTCCTCTTGGCAGGGGAGGAGGTAATGAAATTATATTCCTTCTAATACCCTCTAAGTATTCATGGTCACTTTTTACTATCTTTACTTCCACTGTGCTCTCCATGGGAACTTCGCAAAGTTTTCTTCACAGCTATGTAAAGTAGATGCAAAATCAGTAAATATATTGGTCTGGAACATAGAAATCTCACAGTTAACATTAGAAATTGTCAAGTCATTCCTGGGTCTTTTCATGTCAGTATCTTCCCCCTCATTACATTGACAGGAATCCTTGCAGCTTGCACTAGAATTATTCATTACTCAACCATAACTGCTGTAAAAACACCTTTTTCTGTCTTTCTCTGTTAAGTATTGACAAGGTCCATTTTAACCCATGGATACATATCTTGATTGTACCCACTTTATATTTTCACTCTTTCCTGCCATGGTAGGGACAAAGCTATTAGCCAAGACAAACCCTCCTGTGATTTATACTGTTGACTAACAAGATGGGCTGGCACAGGGATTGCAGAACTGCTACTATCCAAGCTTTTCTTAGCACAAAATGTATTTCTGGACTGCAGGAATTGTAGAGGTTTCCAATACATATCAGTACCCTCTCAGCCACAGGGACCCTGTGCTGATACACACTGTGTGCAGTTCTGGTTTGTGACTGTGAGTGGCTGTGTTTAGCTCTGCAATAATTGCAGTGATTTAGATGAAGTTGCTTTGGAGTGGCAGTGAAGCTGAACCCAGTAGATCTGCCAGCCATGCCATCTGCTTGGAAGTTTCCACAAACCAGAAGGTAGTAATACCCTTCTGTACAGTCTCAGCCTTCAGATGTTTTGGCATTTCAGGGAGAGTTGTATGTTTTGTGTTTACTGATTCCTAAAGCTTAGGTGGCTTTACACTCATATCAGTAAACAGATGCAACCTGAATAATGGTGTATTTATTTGGAATCCTTACAGCACTGAGGCGACACCATTAGCATAATCAGATGAAAGTACCTTGTGAGAATTTCTGAGCAGTTAACCCTCTTCTCTCTACACAGATATAGTAAACACTGCCAGACCTGATGAAAGAGCCATTATGACTTATGTTTCCTGTTACTACCATGCATTTGCTGGTGCTCAGAAGGTGAGATTGTAGATGGATCAGATCTCATCCTTCACCTTCTGTCTTGTTTCTTTCAGCAATTTTTCCTTTTCTGATCTTTTCCTCACTAGTTACTAGAACAGCATCTTAGAGCTGAGCTCATTTCCTGTCGCCTGATTTTCTCTGTGAGCTGCTGTCTTGGTAGAGCCAGTAGTAGTCTATCCATTTATTCCATAGAAACAAACCTTCCTGTCTCATCTTTCTGCATATTTACTAATAATATCCAGTAGGTTTTTGACAGCTGGTTACTGTCTATGGGATAGAGGATAATATTCCCTTTAAATGAACTTGTGTGCATTCATTTGAAGCACCATTAAAAATACAAGATGAAAATAAACTCAGAGTAAAAAAAATTTCAATAGTGAATGTCATCTTTCTTCTCTCTGCTGGATATTATTTCTGCTACAGTTGTCAAAATCATCATAACATGCTCAGAAAATAAACCCTTCTCTTATGCTTTCAGGATTGTTTTTAAAATGTTAAATGCTTAATGGTAAGTACAAAGAGCGACATAAAATGATGCTATTGTGCAAAACAGACACAGAAACATATACAGACATCTCAGACAACCTCTGGAATCATGTCCTAAAGAAAAGAAGGAAAATTCTAAAAAGTAAGGTGGTTTGGAGTTGGGCATACTTCAGGTATTGGTAATATAAAGAATAATGATATATAATGCTAAGGTTGTAACTAATCCACATACAACTTTCAGAAAACATCTCCCTGGATTGAAATGTAGTCTGCCTTTCCTGTGTCTTAGTCAAAACCCCCACAATCTAAATCACCAGACATAAGTGTGCCAGTTCTTAAGCAGACAGTCCTGGTTAAATCAAAGTCACTATTCCTATGACAATACTGCAGGATCAAGCTTATTAAAAAAAATCCTTCTCTTCATATGGGTTTATACTGAATTTTAGTTACATTTTATTCTGTCAGCACACCTCAATCTAACACTGAATTTTTACAGCTATGTAGAGTTTCTAGAATACAGAGCTATGGACAAGAAAACAGTAAGAAGGACACGAAGTTATGCATTTATTTATTCATCCTATTTTCTACTCCTCGATTCCTTTTTTTTCCTGTTTTGTTTTAATTTCTCCCCCCCTCTTGTAGATATTGTGAACACTCCCAAACCTGATGAGAGAGCTATCATGACATATGTGTCCTGCTTCTACCATGCTTTTGCTGGAGCAGAGCAGGTATTAATCAACTGTCCCTTCAGGTTGCTGTGGTTTTGATTGGTTGTTTCACATTTCCACTAGCTTATTTTAAAAAAACTAATTTAGTGCTTTGTGGTTTTAATTAACATTTGCAAGTATTACTTGAGCACTAATATTTGATTTTAACCAACTCTCAAACCTGTTTTAGTTAAATGTTGTGTAACAAGTTAGCTTCTTTAATTCAAAGACATTCCTGTTTCTAACTTTGGGTCTTTGTTTGGTGATTATAAAGACTGATTCAGAAAAAACATATTTGAACTGTAAAGTGGAGTTGCTGCTTGTTGCTGCAACAACATCTTATGTGTTTGCTGCATAACAAAATGTTTGACTTTTGGAGATTGAGACTTATTCATGCTCAGTAGTAATTTAGGGCTAGATTTTCAAAGATGTCTAAAGGCACAGACGGGCACAGAAGACATCCAGCACAGTATTTTTGCCTGGTCCCCACTGAAGCCAACAGAATTATTTGTGGATGAAAGTACTAATACAAAAGGCACGAACATCAGCAGCAGACCTGTCATCAATGGGATTGTCACTTATAAATGTGGCATTTCCTACTCTTCCGCTTCATACATTTCTAGCATACAAATGGACATAACCCAACTTATGTTAAAAAAAGTAAAGAACCCTTAAAATAGTTGATATTTTCCCTTCATCCTCAGGATTGAATTTCCCTTCCTGTCTGCTAGGTCACTTATACCTTACCAAAGGACAACTATGCTGTTGCACCCTTTTGCTTCTGGTTATGAAGGTTTTGCTATTCATGCAAAAGGGTAATTCTAAATCCTCTGTAACACAGGAGTCTACATGGATATTTATTTGATTAGATACATTCCAGAGTCATATTTGAATGAAAGTATTGTTCTGTGATATCAAACTAGTAATTTTTAAATATGGCAGAGCTACACAGTGCCTTCACATTTAAATTTGTCAGGAGACATGAAAAGATTTTCTGTCAGTGGTTGAGCTGCACTTACTCTCAAGGGTATATGTACATATGATATGCAGATATAGAGTGGTCTGAGACTCCTGCATCACATGTGGTGTCTTTCCAGTGTGGCTAACAAATCTAATACTTTTTTGATGTGATTTAAAAAAATAACCTAATAGTATGTCTCTAAGAATGGCCTAAGATGTCTTTGAAAATATTTATTAGGCAACTATATAATAAGGCTTCACTGTACCACAAGGGGACTTCTGTGCTGATCTGTGCCTCATTCAGGCCATTGGAATCCATGACTGCAGAAGGAGGGAAAATGAGTATCTAGCAACTCAGGACCATATAAAAGAATGTGATCTTTTATTTGCAGCAGCCATGTTCTCTCTCTTTCTCCAAGCCTATACCTTTCCCAGAATGTTTTTATGAATATGTCCTGTTTATTTGCTGTGTGTTACAGGCTGAGACTGCAGCAAACCGGATCTGTAAGGTGCTTGCTGTGAATCAGGAAAATGAGAGGTTGATGGAAGAGTATGAGAGACTAGCAAGTGAGGTAAGGATGCTCTGTCTGTAATGTGATGACAATTATGTTCGTGAAATATTGAAAGCTGAAAGATTCATTCACTCTCTGCAAGACAGCAAAGTGGAGACCCCTTAAGGGTAAATCTCACAGTGGCAGGTTACAAAGCCCAGTTGCCCAAGATACCAAGGTTCAGGTGACTCCTTTGCCACAGACTTCCTGTGTGACCTTCAGCAAGTCAGTCAGTCTTGTTAACGTGCCCAAAAGGCTGTCTTGAAGACTTTCACCTGAGTGCCCCAAAACCAAGCTTCGTGTCTCTCTAATCTTCAAAGACAGCCATCCCTGACCACGTGGCACACACCAGATCCTGTCACTCCTGTTGGATTTGTGAACTGCAAAGCACACCTGGAGAGGGTCTGTCCGGTTGTTCACAATTCACCTGTGAGCATGGACAGCAGGTGAATGAACAGATGAATGTGCTTCTCCTGTCCTTTCTTAGTAAATGGCAAATCTGTTGATCAGGAGTGCAGATGTACAGTGCACAAATGAGAGCTCTCTTCTCTTGTATGCATAACCTGCAAGAACATACTGAGATCACAGCATTATTTTCTGCATCTAAATTTGCACTAATGGCCTTCTGAGTGAAGATTTTTATATGACATGGGGCTGGTTTCTGTCCTGATCTCATAACTACGACTACTTGAAACACCAAGAGCAATACTTTTGGAAGTGGCAAATGATTTTGGGTAACTCAGATTTTGAGTAATTAGCTAGAGACACCTTACATGTGTGCTAATCTTTCTGAAAATCAGGGTATTTCTAGAAATACCTAGAATATCTGGGGAAATTTGCTAAAAAATATTGTTCAGCTTTGAATATCTTGTGCTTACTTGCCATTAAGGCATCAGTACCAGCTAAAGTCAGTAATATTAAAATAGAATAAACTTAATTAAGATTTGGGTGTTCAATGTAGTCTTTTTTGGTTGCTTTTCCATTGCCTTTATTTGACTTGTTTATGTTGGTTTGAAAGCTTTTAGAATGGATTCGCCGGACAATTCCTTGGCTGGAAAACAGGACCCCAGAAAAAACAATGCAGGCTATGCAGAAGAAATTGGAGGACTTCCGGGACTACCGCCGCAAACACAAACCTCCCAAAGTCCAAGAGAAATGTCAGCTGGAGATCAATTTCAACACCCTGCAGACAAAGCTGAGGATCAGCAATCGGCCAGCTTTCATGCCATCAGAAGGGAAAATGGTTTCAGTAAGTAAAGGAGGTGTCAATATTCTGTTTGCTTTTTTTCTTATGTCTATGAAGATAAGAGTAGTCAGTATCTCATCTGCTGATAAGTACTGTGACTTGACTGTGGGTCAGAACATTTCCTATGGAATGTAGCAAACCTGTTTCTGTACACTGTTCTATCATTGTGTTTTGGTTTCTCAGATTTCATAAGCAAAAAAATGGCTCTATCTGAAAAGTACCATTTTCCACCCCCTATATGTAGAAAATAAGGGCCCTGTTACTTCAGTTTCCTACTCATGTCCTTGAGTTTGTGAGGACGCTCATAAAACCTTGTGTACCACAGAAGGTGAAATGAATTTGTATTCCAGGTAAAATACCAAGTCCTCTTGATACCAATTACTTTGCTCTTGTCAACTTGTGAAAGCAAAGCACTTTCATTTTGATAACAGGTATGTATATCATGAAAGAACACACCCATTGTAAAATGGGAGATATATTGTGAAGACATTGGACATGTAGCCATGCTTGGAAACCATTTCTATAGGGGTTCCTTTCATGAACCCACCTGAATACAACACACTGTGAGGAGCAGGTGTCTGCACTAAAAGACAACTGCCTGACAACATTTTCTATGATTCTATGATTTTACAAAATCTGAACATAAAACCTTCTCTTTTTGAAGCCAAATTGTGAATGAATCAAAAATCTGTAAATTTAGATAAAAAGAGATTATAGTTGCATCCATCTCTCCCATATATTCTCTTCACAGGATATTGCCGGCGCTTGGCAGAGACTTGAACAAGCTGAGAAAGGCTATGAAGAGTGGCTGCTGAATGAAATACGACGACTGGAAAGACTTGAACACTTGGCTGAGAAATTTAGGCAGAAGGCTTCCACTCATGAACAGTGGGCATATGGTGAGCAGAGATGGCTTTTAACATTTTTAGTATTTTAATGTTCAAAGTTGAACTGTGAGTGCTGAGTATTTGCCAGCCACGAACTCACTCATATGTAGTTTGGACACTCTCAGAAATCTAAAATAATAACAGATAAAATGTCAGGTTTTGTTCACTGTAGTCACTATCCTAACTTGTTGGCATGTTGCTAATGAGATGTAACTGTAAAAGTCATACTTGAGGTAGTGAGTCAAACTTAATGGGAATATTCTACATTTGAATAGAGGCCATTACTGCTAATGTATTCCCACATATTTCTACACCAGCAATCCAACCAGGAATGCAGTCATACCACTGGTTGAGTGTGAAATTATTAACGGAGGTATTCTGAGTTTATTATTATTTGGTCATCATGATCTGAATAGTCCAGATAAATGATGTGATAATGGACTCATTTCTGCTTTGCTCCTAAACCTGGATTACACCCATTGATAGTTCTGGCTTTTAATGGTAACCTAACCTTACGTGACACCTGTAGGACCGTACAGTGGCATTCTGTTTTCTTGGGGACTATTAAACTCAGGTCTTCTCTATCATCCTGACAACTCTCTTCCTGTTTCTGCCATGCTTCTGGCTTTTTTCAGCTAGATTCTTTTGACACTGTAAAATTGAATCAGAGTCCATCCTCTAACAGAGTTGCTGGAAGCATGCAAGGATGTAAATGGCTGCCAAGCAGATACTAGAAGGGAAATTACAGCATTTATCAGCCTCGAGAGCCTATTTTCTGAGCATAAACTACTCATGGTGACAAGTTACAGCTGTTGTGCAGGGAAAACTTCACATGAGCTGGTAGACAGCAAGTGAAACAATAGTCACTTCTGGCTGTAGGATTCACAAACCTGTGTAATGCCACGTGGTGAGTGCAGCTGCAGGGCCTGTCTGTGTGGATTCACTTGTCCAACACAGGAGCTACTCAGCAGTAGTATTTCAGTTTCTACTTAGTCTTTCCTTCCCTAGCCTTTTGTAGATAAGTTGGCATTTTCCACTTAAAAGTCAGTGTTTGATACAAAAGGCAGTCACACATCTCAGGTTTATTTCTTTTAAGTGCTCAAATGAATAATGAATTGAAGGCAGAACATAAAAAAGAATAACAGATCATTAGCAAGAGTGAAGCTAAGCACAGCAGTGTGATTTCTGGTTTTGTAAGTCTATTCTACAAAAAGTTATCGTGGTGGTTTAGAGATACAGTTTTTGGTAATATATAATTTTTATGCCAGTTTCTCCAGCAATGTAATACTCACTATTTTAGACCTGTATAAGCAGCCTGTGCAAAAAATCAAGACATTACTGTGAGATCTTGAAAAATATATCTTTCAAATGAACATGTGCTGGCAATTTGCTGCTGATTTCAGTGGGGGTGGGATTTAATTTCATACATATGCTTTTCACCATGTCTCAACAAAAAAGTCGATCAAATTTGCAATTTTTCTAACAAACGGATTAGTAAAAAAAGAGTAATATTTTAATTTCCTCTTTCAGGCAAAGAGCAGAGCTTGCTTCAGAAGGATTATGAGTCTGCCTCTCTGACAGAAGTCCGTGCCATGTTAAGGAAACATGAAGCTTTTGAGAGCGATTTGGCTGCTCACCAGGACAGGGTGGAACAGATCGCTGCCATTGCCCAGGAGCTGAAGTATGTTCCATTTAAAGGCTTGCAGCTGCTGACATTTAACTTTGCGATAAACTCTTTCCAATGAATTTGATAGTGTCATAGGTACCAACGTAGGAATTCCAGACATAGCTTCATAAGTATATTATCTGAGCTGGTCACTGAGACCTTTTCATCATCTCCCCCTTACCCCCAACCAAATATAGATATTCAACTGACCAAAATTATTTGAAAACAAATAATTTCAATTTGACTTAACAGTAATCTTTTAGCATGAGCTCTACCCATGAGTCCATTGTGTGTTGATGGGAATCCTGGAGGTATTTATTTCTCAGTTCATACGGTCTTCTGAGAGGTACTGGCTATGAGCTATTTAACTTAGAAAAAAATAACACACAAATTACAGATCGAGTATCTTTGCAAGTATATTGGTGCTTTCAAAAGGCTTCACATCCCCATATTATCTCTATAATAGTGGGTAGTCCACTGACTTTCCTGCAGATTTAATTGTCTCTAATATGCTTATTTGCACAACCTCTTCATATCATATTTGAAAGTGCTACTGTCTCCATTTTTCCAGAAGGGACAGTGAGGCATATGAAAACTAAACAACTTGCTCAGGGTTGCACAAGAAATCAAGCACACACAAGGCTCTCCTATAGGAGAGCTAGAGTTTTCACCCATCAGTTTAGCCACCAACACTTGCTCATTCAGCATATTAGGCCCAGAGAACACACAGCCAAAGCTGAGGAAAAGTCTGCAACACATTTAGGCTACATCTGTGTTGTTGACATCAGCTGCATAGGTTAACAATGTGAAAAGTCAAGGCTGCAGACTGACCCCTTATGGCAGCAAAGTCTTGCATGTTGTTTAAGTTAGTCTGGCTAAACTCTGTCCCTATTGGTGGAGCTTGCTTTTGTTTGTGGGAAGGTTGTTAATTCACCTGTGTGAAGCACAATTTTGTGAGTGAAGCCCTGCCCACACTGATAGAACTGCGGCATTATGTACAGATGTTCCTATTCTGGTAAAGCCATCTTGGTGTCTACA
Organism: Origma solitaria; assembly: GCA_013397895.1. Taxonomy (NCBI): domain Eukaryota; kingdom Metazoa; phylum Chordata; class Aves; order Passeriformes; family Acanthizidae; genus Origma; species Origma solitaria. Next base: position 1,069,699 of record VZRL01003992.1, on the reverse strand, counting down.
CCGAGGTAAGCACATTTGATTTTATCACCTTATGCAGTTAATTGCACAGGTTTTGTATTGTAAATCAGTGGTGCCGCTCCTGGTCTTGGCAATTTGGCACTCACAGTATGAATCTGTAAAGCCAACAGGAACAAATGTGCAGTAGTGGTTGAAACAGGAGCCAAGATCAAAATTCTCAGATTCCTGTCCTTGGCTGCAGCTCTCCAAGTTTCAATTTCTCCCCTTGAACAGGCAGAACAGTTACTGCTCAGAAGTCAAGTCTTAAAAACATGCCCTTTTTCACTTTGTGAAGGACCATGACTCATAAACATCTCCATATTCATTAATGCTTTAAAAATCAGAGACTTGTCTAAAAATGTAGTTCATACCTGAGAGCAGCAGCACTTACAGTAGTTGTGTAATTCAAATGTATCTAAAAGAAAAATCCCATCTTCAAGATTATTTAAAGGAGGAAAAATAAACCACAGTGAGCAGAGTAAGTACTGTTTTTTAGTTAATGTGAAAGAAATCTGAAAAGTGTGCAGAGAATGGATATTGCACTAAATATGTGAGCTTATGAAACACCTTTTGGCATGCCTTGATATCTGTTGTGGAGTTATTTCATAGAATCATAGAATGACTTGGGTTGGAAGGGACCTTAATGGTCATTTACTTCCAAGACCCCTACCATGGACAGGGACATCTTCCACTAAATCACATGGCTCAGAGCTCCACCCAGCCTCGCCTTGAGCACTTCCAGGGATGGTACATCCACAGGTTCTCCAGGCAACCTGTTCCAGTGCCTTACTGCCCTCACAATAAAGAATTTCTGCCTAATATCCAGTCTAAACTTGCCCTCTTGCTGTTTAAAGCCATTCCCCTTTGTCCTTGTTAAAAATCCTCCCCAGCTCTCTTGTAGGTCCCCTTTTAAAGCACGGGAAGGCTGCTATAAGGTCTCCCCAGAACCTCCTCTTCTACAGGCGGGACAGCCCCAACTCTCTCAGCCTGTCTTCTTGGGAGAGATGTTCCACCCCTCTGATCATCTTCATGTCCCTTCTCTGTACCCACTCCAACAGGTCCATGTCTTTGCTGGGGACCCCAGAGCTGATGCAGCACTGCCGGTGGGGTTTCACCAGAGCAGAGCAGAGGGGCAGAACCCCCTCCCTCACCCTGCTGGCCACACTGCTTTGGTTGCAGCCCAGGATACAGTTGGCTTTCTGCACTGCAAGTGCACATTTCTGGGTCATATTTAGCTTCTTTTCAACCAACATCCTCAAGTCCTTCTCCCCATGTCTGCTCTCATTCCATTCTCTACTCAGCCTGTATTTGCGCTTGGCATTACCCTGAGATTTGTTTCTCTTTATATTAAAGTTTCTGTAACACCTAATTGTTGCTAATTCAGCTTCAGCTTTATGAATTATGAGAAACTTTGGGAATGCAGTATACATAGCACAGCATCTGCTTGCCAGTGTTTTGAACCCTCTGTCCTTTACCTCTGGTGACGCCAATGAACACTGTATCCTGTCTATTTTGGGATTGTCTCTTCTCAGTTGTTTCAGTAATTTGCTGTGTGAAGTTAAACAAGTTATTTGTGGCCTGGGCTGCAAAGGTGCTGAAAGCTGATTGCATTTAGAGATGCTCTAATTTGACTTCTCTGCTTCTCCATACAATGGGGCTATCAGTGCCTGATTTTTCACTGTGACTCTGTTACTCAGGCTTAATGCCCATGGAGAGCTCTGAATGAAAGGTCATAAAGGTTAGGTTTTATCATTAGCTGCAAGCAAATGGGCAGCTTCTATTTAAATACTGATTTTAATTATTTATACGTAATTCCTCACACAATAAAATTATGGAGGAAAATGCTAATTTCTTTATTGATCCCTATTTTAAAAAAGGATTAATGTCTGAATGCTAGGAAATGTGCATTGGCACCTGATACAAAGCCTGTTGAAGTCAATGTGGGTATTTCTTTCTTTGATTTTTGTTTGTTTGCTTGATTGGTTTTTTCCTTATCACTGGAGCAGACCCTTACAGAAACCATCATTATTTGTGTCTAAATTCCAAGTTAGTACACCTCCATGTTTTGTCTTAGTCAATCTTGGATGCCTAGTGTTGCAATTTCAAAGGAGAACTATTGCTGTATGACCTTGAACTCTACTAGTCACAGTTTCCTGTCTGTTCTGGTATTTTCTGCTGCACCAGCTCAGTCCACTCTGTGCTTAAAGTTGCCACAAGCTTTCTGATTGGTGCTATTTAGATAGAGGATTTATGTGTGTACGCAAACAGGTGATTCCAGCCAGGATGCTAGTATAAGATTATTGTGTTCCCAGCCTGTATAGACTTAGATATTCCTTGGTAAAGAGACATGTCAGGGCTTAGATAGGGCTTTATACAAAGCTGAAGGAAGACAGGCATCTCTGAAATGAGATTTGCCATTTATGACATAGAAAATGCTCACTTGAGTGAGCTGTACTATGAAAAGCCATATTAATTTATGATCTTACGTGCTCATTTCAATGTTTCCAATCATCAAGGCAAAATTTTTGGAAAGTAGTTCCTTGTATATACATCACTTCTAGTATAGCGACTGATTTTCAGCCAAGCAGACCATTATCTGTAACAGTGATTTGAGATTCATTTTGATTCTGGAGACCTGGGCTCAAATTGTGCTTACGTGCACGGTTAACATGAGCCTTGTTCTGAAGCGCTGCTAAAGCGTGTTGCTCAGCAGGTTATTTTTGTGGCACTATCACTGTTCCTAAAGTGAGCTCACACTCAAATGCTTCTCTGGATCAGGTCAAAATGTGACAAAATTTTTAATTTTTGACAGATAACACTGAATTACTTGAAAGATCAATAGGGATAACTGAATGATTTTTAAATTCCGAAGGCTGTAGGTTTCAAATGACCAAACAAATAGAAAAACTGTTCTCTTAGAAGGTCTGTAACACATGAGAAGCAGTACTTCATGTACTGTAACGAAAAAATTTTTAGAAAATGTGAAATCTAGTCTCTTCAGTGTTGAGAAAGATACAAAAATTATTAGGACAAGGAATGTAAGCCTGTGGTTTATTTCCAAGTAATTAATCTTTGATGAATTATTACTTCCTCTGCTCCTGCTTCGAGCAGAAAAATATTCTTTGATACCTATAATACACTTACTTGAAGTAAACAACAGCAGGCCAGAAAGGTAGTGGAACTACACTGTTTAATGCCACGTGGTAAAGTAACTTTGGATTTTTGACCCACGGGTGCCCTTTAAAAAAATTGTTTTGATATCATTCTCCTACCTGTTTGTCCACAGCACACATCCTGGAAGGAATAGGACAGTAGAGGTCTTACAGGGAATGAGTGAACCTCCCTGGCAGAGCTGGTGGAGGAAGGTGGCACATTACCTTCCAGGACTTTGACCACAGCTGGTACAATCGTTCCTTCACTTTCATGGAAGGACACCTGCCCTTATCCTAATCGACAAAAGTAGATAAATGATCCATTGAACCAAAAATAAAATTTGCTCACTCAGGAACATAATCTAATAATCTCAATATGCTATAATGAAAAGAGCCCAACTTTCAGCCAAAAACATATGACAGCAAAATAAATCTCAGCCTGTTTCATCCAAGACTTTATGCTCCTGACTTAAAATTTCTTAGCAGATGTGGTGGCTTTTGTTGTGTCCCTTGAAGGTGAACGAAAAGGCTTCCAAAGAAGGAAGCAAATTTTCAAGATAAGGAACCCTTGTATAGTATGACTTGCTGGCAGCTTTCTCCTTATATAGTGACAGTTTACTTTCACAATTTTGGGTTGTTTTTGTTATTTTTTAAAACTATTAGCAGGATTGGATTAGAAAATAGCTAGGCAAACTTGACATCTACAAGTCCATGGGCCCTGATGGGCTGCATCCATGAGAACTAAAAGAAGTGGTGGATACCACAGTGAGGCTGCTCATGATCATCTTTGAAAGGCCATGGCAGTGAAGAGAGGCATCTAAGGACTGGAAGAAAGCAAATGTCATGCAGTCTTCAAAAAATGCAAGAAAGAGAACCCAGGGAACTACCAGCCAGTAGTTCCAGCCTCATCTCAATCCCTGGAAAGTTGATGGAGCATCTCATTCCAGAGGTCATCTCTAGCCACATGAAAGCCAAGCAGATGACCAGGAGCAGTCATGTAAATCCTGCTTGACCCACCTGATTGCCTTCTACAAGGAGTCAAGTACTGGATGGATGAGGGAAGACCAGTGGATTTTGCCTGCCTTGACTTCAGTGAGGCTTTCAAACTGTCTCTCACAACATCCTCCTAGGCAAAGGCAGGAAGTGTGGGCTGGAGGAGTGGACAGTGAGGTGGATTCAGAACTGGCTGAATGGCAGATCCCAGAGGGTTGTAGCCAGTGGCACAGGTCTGAGTTGGAGGCCTGTCACTCCTGGTGTCCCCCCAGGGTTCAGTTCTGGGCCCAGTGCTGTTCACATTATCCATCAGTGAGTTGGATGAAGGGGCAGAGGCCTCCTCAGCAGGTTCCCTGGAAACACAAAGCTGGGAGGAGGGGCTGATGCCCCAGAGGGCTGTGCAGCCCTCCAGAAGGACCTCAGCAGGCTGGAGGGATGGGCAGAGCAGAACTGACTGAAATTCAACACAGCCACGTGCAGGGTCCTGCACTGGGGAGCAATAACCCCTGCACCAGCACAGGCTGGGGCTGAGCTGCTGGAAAGCAGCTCTGTGGAGAAGGACCTGGGGGTTCTGGCAGACAACAAGCTGTCCCTGAGCCAGCAGTGCCCTTCTCCACCAGGACAGATTGTCCAGAGAGGTTGTGGAGTCTCCCTCACTGGAGATCTTGGAGAACTGTCTGGATGCAATCCTGTGCCACATGCTCTGGGATGACCCTGCTTGAGCAGGGAGGGGGAGGTTGGACAGATGAATCACTGTGGTCCCTTCCAATCTTACCCAGTCTGTGGTTCTGTAATTCTGTTACGGTAGTTTTTTTTTTTTAACCTGTTTTACCATTCTTCACTTGCAACAGTCAATTGATTGCAGCACATCTGAAGCTTCTTTTAAACAGAATGCTTCTCATACTTCTCAGGTTTATCCCAAACCAGATTGCTCTGACTGGGCTTAAAAGAGGAAGCATGAACGCTGCCCCTGGCCTACAGAGCTTCTGGCTTCTGGGCTCTGGCTTCACAGAGGAAAGCTGCCTCTGTTCTCATTTTGTCCTCCGTGATTATCTATGTTACTGGCCGTGTGATCTGTACATTCCTCTTGCCAATTGCCTAGAGAAGAATGCTCAAAAAAAGGGAACTAATTCTATCTGCCTTTACTGTCTTGTTCAAGCCTCAAAGTAAATTTTAGATTCGTGTTGCCATGTGTCACATAATTACAATCTCTGCAATGTTTAGTACTGGGCAGAGTGTCCTCAAGGAGAAGCCAAGAGCTAAATTCAATGGATGGTGATATGCCAATAAAAGTGACTTTCCAAAGTGTCAAACACATGTATTATGGTTGGCTATCATCTGCCACCAAGATCAAAAGTTCAGTGTGAGGCAGACTCAGTGCAGAATCTCAGGACAGAGCCTTAAAAATTTATTCCAGTCTCAGGCAGAATAGTAAGTTTCTTCCTGACAGGATAATATAAGCCTACTAAACAGGTGAAAAAGTAATGGTAACTGCTATCCTTTGTGAATGCACTGATTCATGCTGGTGGCATATGAAGGTCTGGAGATCCCTGTTCTCTGAACCAGCTACTTCTGTGGTGTAGATCTGTGAGGAGATCCTGGAGAGGAAGATGAAAATTATTCTCTGTGACCCAGATCTGGGCAGCCCCTATTAGTATTGCCAGGCTTGTGCGAGATTATGCTTTGAATGCAACCTGATATATGTTTCTCAGTTAAATAAGTTCAAAGGATGTAAGGAAAGGATCATTGCATTATTTAAAACAAAATGGATGTTTCAGGCCAAGTAATTTAAAATTGTACCAATCTTTACAAACTTGATAAAGACAGAGCCTGAAGGATTCTGGCTGTCAGAGGATCAAATAGCTTGTGTCACAGGAATAGCTAAGACAAAGGTGTTTGGACATCTTAATTGTCTTTAATACCAGATAGATCCTTGATTTTTCTCAGAACAGAGGAGATTGATCCTGTTCCTGTGCTGTGCTGCTTGAAATGCTGAATGCCCGAACACAATGTCTATACTGCAACACTTACTGCTTACCTTAGGAGAAAAAAGAGGGGAAAAAAGAGGGGAAGAATTGTTGAGGGCCAGTGAAAGTGTGGGCAGTGCAACTGCTCATGTCTTTCAAAAAGTCACACAGATTTTTGTCTTTGCTCTTTCTTAGTGAACTGGACTACCATGATGCTGCAAGTGTCAATGATAGATGTCAAAAGATATGTGACCAATGGGACAGCCTGGGAACACTCACTCAGAAAAGAAGAGAGGCACTGGAGGTAAACCATATCACAAGGATCAGCAGCTCAGATGAGGCAGGGAGAGGGAAATGAACCATTTATTTCAGATCTGGAAATGGTGCCATTGAGCATCCAATTTGGAATCCAAACAGCAATAAACCCTTTGCTCAGATCCCCATTTCATTTAGGTGTGGTTACTTTTGCAAACAGTTTGAATTGCTCAGAGCAGACTTGACAGTACTGAGCTGCCAAGGAAAGTTCTAAAGCAGCAACAAAAATGGCATGTGGTTTGTAGCACCCCTTTGTGGGAATCTGATGTCCAGCAAGGCTAACAAAAAAGCTATTGGTTAGTTACCTTTTCATACTATTCTGGGTTTGCAGTCTTGCACACTTTTCTGTCTAGCAGTAGGTTAATTTTTGGTAGTGAGTATTCCAAAGCACTGAGATACTTTGCAAAGCCTTGTTCCTTGGGAAAAGAGGAAGTCACACACATGAATGCCAAGGTGGGAAACATATGTGTAATTCCTCCTTTTTGTATTTAAAAGAAATTATTAAATCAAAATTAATGAATTTTAATTCATTTGCAGATAGATTCTAATAACAAAAATACTTACAATATGAATAGTTAGACTTCAAAGGCATACACCCACCCCTTTTAATGGGTAGGATATGAGAGTACTTTTACTGCAATTAGTCCTATTTCCTTGAGTGAAAATCCTTAAAAGCAGGTGGTGAAATCAATCAATGCAATCAAATGCTTTTGAAAAGCTGAGGCATGACTTTGTGTATGTGTGTGGAGCTAGATTTTGCCCTAATAATAAAAGGATGTACTTTTCCCAACCTGTACAGAGGACAGAGAAATTGCTCGAAACAATTGATCAGCTTCATCTGGAGTTTGCCAAAAGAGCTGCTCCTTTCAACAACTGGATGGAAGGTGCTATGGAAGACCTACAGGACATGTTTATTGTTCATAGCATAGAGGAGATTCAGGTAAATGGTTGTCTGGTTTTTTTTGCATAAAGTCGTAAGGAAAACAAGAAAGGAAGATTTTTCTTCAGGAAAGTTGAATACATGTAAGAAAACCCCCAATATCTGTCTCGATGATTTCTTTGTGATAGACCATGTCTTCTCTATTATAAAAAGGTTTCTTTGTGGGTATGAGAGTATATTCCAGAGATCATGGAAAAAGTGATGGTCCTGATAAAATCAATGAGGGCTGTTTCATGAAAGTATCTAAATGTATTATTTCCTATATCTACACCTAGTAGCCAGGATGTTTGAGAGACCGAGAGAGGAGTTGTGCTTATTTACAGCAGATCTCCCAGATGTTGAAAGAAATGTTAAAGTTTTCATGCTTTCCCTCTCTGTTTCTGATTTTAGAGTTTAATCTCTGCACATGATCAATTTAAAGCTACTTTGCCAGAGGCAGATGGTGAACGACAGGCCATACTGTCAATCCAGAATGAAGTTGAAAAAGTCATCCAGAGTTACAGCATGAGAATAAGTGCAACCAATCCTTACAGCACTGTTACAGTCGAAGAGATTCGTAGCAAGTGGGAAAAGGTAATGTATGCTAAATTGCTAAATACAAAAAGAACATTATAACACAGTATTCCAGTTTAGGAATACTGAGAATATTAGAGAACTTTACATCAAATGTCTAAATTATTCTAGATCATCAGATGCCAGAATGAACTTCTACAGTACCTTATGCTCTCCCCTATGTTTGCCAGGCTTGCTTCACAATATCCCTTGCTCCCGTCACGCAATATTACCTATGTCCTCTTTGGCTTTTTGCCAGGGCAAGAGAAGCATGTGTTGAGGCTAGTGCAGAGCTGGTGCCTGGCCAAGGGGTGCTGTTAAAAGAACAGAAAATGATTGTATTCTTTCTCTTAGTATAAACAGCAATTTGTGTGTTTCTTCTACCCAGATGCTGCTTTTCAAAAACATTGTATAAAATCAGCATCTTTGAGACCATAAATGTTCTTTCCAATTAGATTAAAATTGGCATTAGCAACTGAAAGCACTGGGAAGGGATTAAAGAGAGGCTCCTAGAGCACTCACACAAACTTAATTTCATTGGGAACCAAGACACATAAAATGCTGCAGGTAAATGATGTGTAAAATGTATAATTACAAAAACTTACGTGGACAAGAACACACCCTCAATGGGTTGTAAAAACCAAGCAGTAGGGACTAAGGTTAGAATCTCCCTGGGCACTTCAGAAGGGTAAGCCAAACAAAAGCATTTGCAATGAATTAGAGACTTTAAGATGCACATGATGGACAGAACACATCTCATGTTATCCTATTGTAATGGCTGTGCTCAAATAAAATGTTTTGCACCAACTGCTCTTAGAACAATTACTTAGAGATTGAAAAATCACCTGTGTTTCAAAAGGAAAACAAAGTAACTGCTCTAAGAGCAATTAAAGTGAAATAATTGTCTTGAACTTGAATCCAGTCAGAGATGCATGTCAGTTTCTCTGGTCAGGCTGCCCAAGACCATATTACAAACTTCTTATGTTAGCACAGAATTTGTAAATAAAATAACGATCATTCTGGCTTGTTCTTCTGATATCAACCTTCAGACCAATAATGAAAATTAGTAGCTGTAGATTTATTTGTTCCATTTGTTTTTCAGCTATTCAATTGCACCTACTCACCTTTAGTGCTTTCCCCCTGTAACAGGTGAAGCAGCTGGTGCCTCAGAGGGATCAATCCTTGCAGGAGGAATTAGCCCGCCAGCACGCCAACGAGCGCCTGCGCCGCCAGTTTGCTGCTCAGGCCAATGTCATTGGGCCATGGATCCAGACCAAGATGGAGGTGAGTGTCAGACCCTCATGCAGAAGCTGATGAACAAAGTAATTTATAATTTTTTAATCTCTGCTTTATATACAGGGCAACAGCAAAGTCCATGATAGTTTTCCAGCTGTTTGATCCTAAACTATTTAGCACCTGTTAAGATTACTCTTAAAACTGTGGAACCTTGTCCAAGTGGTACCTTGATGGTGAGCAGGAGATTCAGCTTTGAAAAACCAATCACTAAACAATTACCCGTTAGCTTCTGCTTTTTGTCAAAAAGATACCAGGTTCACTGGGGTCTCAATACTAATTCCAGATATAAATGTGACACATTTCTTTTGCAATGTGTTTTCTACGGTAAAACTTCTCATCTCCACTGTATGAAGGTTTTATTACTATTGCTTCTTAGTATGAAAATACAATGTATTTATGTGGACATTGGCCACATTAGCACATCTGAAGCTTAAATTTTGTGGGACCGGGGGGTGTCTTTGTTTCTTTTGACAGGAAATTGCCCGCAGTTCTATTGAAATGACAGGGCCTTTGGAGGACCAGATGAATCAGCTGAAGCAATATGAGCACAATATCATTAATTATAAACACAATATTGACAAACTGGAAGGAGATCATCAACTTATACAAGAAGCCCTGGTGTTTGACAACAAGCACACCAACTATACCATGGAGGTAACCATTTACTCTCTTCTGTATTTACTAGTTTATTCTGTCCTCTTCCACTGGGTAACTGCCTTCCCTGATTTGAAGAGACTGCCACAGAAGATGGAATTTGGCAGGCTTTCTGAAAACCTCATAAAACTTTCTTTGTTTTCATTTATTTTCACTTTTAGTGGAGAAGTACCCATTTAGAAACTACGTTTGTTATTTTCTGAAGGCCATTTTTATTTTTAGTGATCCTTGGTCATAAGACAGAATGAGTGGTATGGAAAAAGTATCACATAAGTATTTAGAGCTGATTTTTTTCTTATTTTACTTTTTATCCTCTTAGAAGAATATATTTGATTCTGTAATAAATCAGTATTTTCTCTCTCATAGCACATCCGTGTTGGATGGGAGCTCCTACTTACCACCATTGCTCGAACTATCAATGAGGTTGAGACTCAGATCCTCACAAGAGATGCCAAGGGTATCACCCAGGAACAAATGAATGACTTCAGAGCATCATTCAATCATTTTGACAGGGTACAGTACTCCTGCTTTTTCTCAACCAGCAATATTTATTCTTCCTGAAAGCGAGTTTCTTTTCATTCCAAATGTAAGCTTTTTAAAAAACATGCAAATGCAGTATCAGTGGGCTCTTTTTAAAACAGAAAGATCAGTTAAGAAAGAACTTACAGACTTATAAAGTCATAGGATGGCTTGGGTTGGAAGAGACTTTAAAGATCACGTAGTTCCACTCTCCCTGCCTTGGGCAGGGATGCCGTCTATAAGGTCACATTGCTCAGGGCCCCCCACAACCTAGTAGCACTGTACACAGAACTTGAAGATTAATTTTTGCTTTTTAAATGTAATGCCAAATTATAGCTCTGCTAATATGATTTACTCTTTGTTCATACAATAAGCAGAGCTGAATAAATCTGTTTATTTTGGAAAATAATACAGCCCTTTATTTTAAGATAGTACAGCATGTTCTAAATACTTGATGTTGCTTCCATCTCATTAAATTTAGCTGTAATCTGTATTTCAGAGGGTTATTTCCCCTTTGAATTACAACTTGTCGTCCTAGAAGTATATTGTAGGGACATTGATAGCTGTCCAGGAGTAGCCTTTATTTTTCTGCCTGTATATGGGAAATAAGAGGCTGTTATTTTTTTAGTTATCTCAGTATGGGTGAATAAAAGAGTACGAACAAGACCACTACTGTGAGGAAGCTTAATTCACTTCTTTGAGTTATGCAGTATTCATGGACAGAGGATTATAAAGATAACTATTTATAGACTCAATAGCAAAATATATGCAGATGGGGATCTGACATTTGCAGTTGGAGAACAATCGCAACATGAGTTAGTTCTGGTGGCTCTGTGCTCACATGAACCCACCTTTAAAACCAAGTTCACTGTTCAAATACTGAAAAAAGTTTACCATAATGCAGCACGTGTCTGTTGTCTTTTTACCAGTACAGATTGCTGTAGTTAGCAGTTTGTGCTTAACACTTGACTCATATTCTGTTATCACAGGAGTCAGCTCCTTCAAATCATTTCAGGCTACAGCATAAATCCACTTTATTTTCACTGGCATTGTGTTTGTCCAGCACTACACGAACTGGTTACCCACACATGCCCTTGCACTTGATGGATTGGATGCTGACAGTCATAGTTTGATAATTCTTCTTTAGAATACCCCCAGCTGTTTAGGAAGAAGACCAGAGTTGTCAAACCTCTGCTTTCTGAAGAAACACATAAGCACAGGAAAGTTTAGCTATACAGGAACCAGGAACAGATTTTATGGAAAAATCTCAATGTGACTTCAGTACAGCATAATTATTTTTTGTATTTTCTAAGGAAGCAGAAGACAACATCACTAAAGCAGAAATAGATTTCCTGGCGTGGAAGGAAGTAGCATAGTAAATGGCTTTCCCAATGCACTGGAGCAGATAATTGAGCAATTAGAGCTATTAAAAGCAGACAGAGTACCAGGCCTGGATAAATTACATGCCTGTATTTGAGAGACCTCCCTAAGGGCGACCAGGGACTTGGCACAAAGATTTGACAGCTCCCTAAAGATAAGGAAGAAAGGTGACTGAACCCAAGTATATTTTACACTGGATGGCCATTTCTAGCATCCCTGTACCTTTGTAGTTCATAGGTGAGCTCTCTGGCAGTTCGTAGCAAGGCTGGATCAGTGGCTGAGGAGATATCACAGTCAGCTCTTGGTGCCTCAGAATGCTTGAAGGGAGAAGCTAAATCCTACACCAACCAGCCCTTTTGTTATGGATTTTTAGGCTTGCAGATACAGTAAGACATTGAGATACCAAGGGATAAAATAGAGCAAGGCCTTAGGAAAAGTTGTACAACCTGGAAGAAGGTGGTCGTGTCACACAGCAGCCAGCACATTGGAGATGGGCTACAACAATAATGTGTAAAATAAAATTGCTTCCCAGCTCCTAGATTCTTACCTACTCCTGACTGTCTCCTTTCCTCAGGCTATAATGGGTCATGGCTTCAGGCTGTGTCCCTTCTGCCCTGGCTTCTGTTGCAGGAAGCCCGAGTGGCCAGGTGAGAAGCAGGAGACAGATGCTTCATCTATCATACATCCTCATCTGTTTCTATGGCCTCAACAACCTGGGCCTGGTCAGCAAGTTTAGCTGTAGACCTTCCCTTGCCCCAAGACAGATATAATCCAATGGCTTAAAAAAAGGGGTCTGGAAGGATCACATAAAGGAGGAACCATTTTGCAAATGCCCTTTAGTGTACCCCTTCCCTCAGAATCAGACATGGGGAACTGCTCTAGGAGGACTCTTGCACTGACAGTGTAACAATTATTTTCTCTGTAGCATAATGCAGGTTAAAGTAGGGAAGAAGGTAAGATCTAAATCCATTCAATCATCACGCCAGGCTTTATGCAGAGAACAGATAATAGAAACACTGATAAAAGAGAAGTTTATAAGGATTAAATTACACTGTTACTTAACAGACAGATGAATCTCAATCTACACAGGCTAGAAGGAGACTTTGAACAAACAAGTTTGAGAAAGACAGACTTGATTTTCATTTTGCTATCTTTCCTATGTCATTGCACACTCAAATATTTAGTGTTGGTCAATATAGGAAGCCCAGGGTACTTCAGAGTTAACTTCAGTGTACATAAAATAACGAAGACTTTATACTTGTTCATCTTTACATATAAAAGACAGTAATGGATTATTTTATGGTCTTGGTTTCCTTAAATAGAAATTAAGATAAAACTGGATTATCACTACCATGAAAAATACTGTCTTCTTCATGTCAGACAGAATTAACAGTATATATAAAAATTCTGTTGCACTTAGCAGCACTTCTGAATGGCTGATATAGTTTAAAAAAATACACTGGAAGGATTGGACTGCTGTTCACAATAATGAATAGCCAGAAAGGATCCCAAAAATTAATACTGTCACTGGCAGGGAGGCTTTAAATACCTAAGCACAACAGAATAATTTATGCATGCTATAGCTCTGACTTGTGTGGCATTTCTCCCATTTAAGACATTTCTTAATGTCTGACAGTATGTGTTGAGGATGTCAGCAAAGTACTAATATGCAGAGTAGCTCCCTTCCTCATTTTAAAGCATGTATTTTGGTATACATAAATCTAACAACTTTTTATAGAGTTCTTTTATAAACAATTTCATTTGCTTATGAATCTGAGAAAGGAACCTCCATCTTCCTCCCTGGGAAGAATATATTAAAAAATTCTCACAGTGCATATGAGAATTACAAGAGCAGGAAGAGCCGTGCTTCTTTCAATACATCCCCCGGCAGAGATGTGCTGGCACAGAAAGCTTTACAAGTCATCCTTGAAAAGGCAAGTGGCAAACACACTCTCTCCCTTGGGTCATGGGGATGCCCTTCTTGGCTCTTGTGTTCCCAACAGGCATGTACACATGCTGGTGCCCCAGGAGTTATTCCTGAGGGTGCTGCTGCTTGCCATTGCTTACCATTGCTGCCCGACTCCTTGCTGGAGACTGTGCCTTCAGGCACAGTCTAGTTGGAGGTATAAATATAAATCTTTAGCAATGCTGTTATATTTCTTTCCTTAATGTGACTGCATGGAGAAAAAAAAGAGAAAGTGGAACACAATGTCTGAATCACAGAAGCAGTTTTGAAGTGTTCAAAATGGTGCATAGCTGAATAATGGTATGCAGCCAAATTAGGATATCACACAGATACGTTGTCAGTCACTGGGTTTGACATCTTTTTATGCAAGGATTCCTTTTTCAGATTCAGTATATTTAGTAAATTCTAAATAAGGTTGCTAAGTATGTGATAAAATATCTGCAGCTGCTCTGCCTGTACTATCTTAATGGCTGCTAATACATTCTACTATTGATTTTTCTGCAAACTACAGATTTCAAGTAGGAGCTCTGCATGCAGAAAAATAGCATCATGCCACCCTATATTTTGCTAACAGAAAAACAACAGTTCCTTATTAAAGGAATCATATGTTCAGGCTTATGCAGGTCAATTAGCATTCAGGAAAATGAAGGACATATTTAAGAATGGATTAGTTTGACTCAGAAGCTCACTTGTTTTATAAGGTCACATATAAATCACAAGGAGGAGGGAAAAGATTTCTGGGGACTAATAATGGAACATGAAGTGGGTTTTTAGTGTTTTGCTTTGTATTGGCAGGAAAAGATGAACAAGGCAAAGTTATTTATATGCTTTAAAAAATTAATTTCAGCTCCTAATGTTGTTCTGCAAACAATAAAAATAAATATCAAGGAAAATTTCCAACTGAGAAAGCCTTCTCATGGGCTTGATTTATGCCTTAATAACAAAATACCATTGAATTCCATGAAACTTATATACTGTAAAGGCAAAGATGCCTTTTTAGGCAACATATGATGAAGATTAGAAAATTTCTCTGCAAGAATCTGAGAACCTGCTACAGCACTTGGCACTACTACTTGGATCCTCACTAGGGAGTCTCACTTAACCAGATGACAGTTCTGAGTTCCAGCACAACCACTGCACTTCTCTCCTAAGGAAAATGGTTTCCTGCTAGATGTGCCAGCCTCTCACTCCTGTCTGCCCTTCACTGCTTCAGCTCCTGCTGCTGTGTGTGCCTGGCCAGGGAGCTCATGCACACACTGCCCACCCACCCCCTGTGTAGTGAGGTGGTAGCTGATGATCCTCTACCAACACCTCCTAGAGGAGATGGAGGAGCAGGATTTGGCTTTTCGCTCCCATTTTGATATAATTTTGTTTGCAGTCACACAGTAGTATCTTCAGCTTTAGAAATAAGGTAAAATGAATTGACTTCACCCGTGGTGGGCCCTGCCATAGCCTGTCTCCAGGATGGTTTTTGAAAGGTTCAAACCAGCATAGATTAATATTTTGAGAATGATAAAAGTAATGCTTTATAGCAGGAATTATCACATAAAATGGAAATATTATAGGATAAAAACTTTACTGTGATTATGGCTTTTAACCAAATGCTGCTCTAGATTTGTAGCTTTGCTTTTTTTCTCTTCATTGACTTCTCACTGTTATTTTTCATCTTTCCTTTATGTGACTGGTGGATGTTGATGCAGAGGGAATCAATAGCAGCATGATATTTTAAAAATGCATGGTGTTATTAACTTACTAAAGCACCACTTCACCCTATTAGTATATTAAATAAGCCCAGTGCATTTGTTAAAACTCCTATAATTTTACTTATGCATAGCTATATAGAAATTTTCAAAAATAAATTATTAATCTAGCAGGCAAATATGTAGCAGACAGAAAACCTTGGATCTTCTCCAAACTGTCTGTAAAATCAATAAGGGTAATAATCTTCCATCTTGGAACATCTCTTTAATTGTTTTTATGTTAACTCACTCTGAAGTACCCCTCTGACAGGACACAGTTTGTATTAACAGGAAGAAAAAGACAAGCCAGTCTGTTTTAAAGAAGTTAGTGTCAATTACTTAACCTGCAATATAGAAAAAGGTATCGGTTCAAAACAATGTTCCAGTTTGATGTGGTGTTACTAGGAACCACTTAACCTGGAATTCAATGGCACTTTTTAAAAGTCAGTTTTCAAAGCAAAACCTGACTGTACATGTTGTTAAAGAAGACAGATAACTGAAAATAGGTTGTAAATTATAAATTTATTTTGTACTTATCTCTTTTGAGATACGTATATTATGTTAAGTAATATTACCAGTTCAAGAATGAAGTAACAGTACTTGATTGGGGAAAACATGTTTTTCCCAGGTTCAGTGATATTTTTATTGCATCTCACATACAGTGCATGTCAACAGAAAATGAAAGAGGCAAATGGCAGTTCATAGAATGCAAACTGCCTTGTCAGCAAAAGCGTTTTAAAAAAGCATGGAAGGAAGCAGAGGTTCAATTCTGTAGTTGAAGTGAGGACCTTCTTCCACAAAGAAAAAGCCTAAAGCATGAAACTGTAGGAAGGCACAGTTTTTAGGTAATTCATTGCATATGTTGACATTGCATTTTATTGAAATTCTGTAAGAATGTGATTATCAATATGAGAGCAGAATGTTCTTGACTAACCAACTAACCTGATCTGTGACTTTTCTTTCTTTCCTTTCCCCTTCCCAAATGCATGACCTGTGATGGGATGTTAGGACGAATCTGACAATCTACAGTCTGATGAATTTAAAGCCTGCCTCATCAGTCTAGGACAGGTTGGAAATGACCTGCAGGTAGTGGAAACTGAAACAATTCTGTTTTCAGATATAATGATAGCCAAAGATATTGCATATTTAAACTCCAGTCTGTTAGTCATAATGGTTTGAATAGATCCTGCTTCTGGGAAGACAACTGGATTAGATGGACTGTCAGCGTCACTTTGAGCTGTATTTTTCTTTGCATTTTTCAAAGATTTTTCAGTTTGTTTGTTTTACTTTGCTTAAGATAATTTATTTGGACCGTATTAGATACCTAGGGGAGCTCCTATGCTTCTTGCATTCAGACTTTGTCAATTTTCCTTTCCTCAAACTCAATACAAGTTCTCTTAGGCTCTCTCCTAATACAGGGTGACACAATTCTCTCTAAACCACTGCACTATATCACAGCACAGAAGAAACATTTATTTACCTTTTTACTATAATGCCATATAATGTTTACTCAGCTTTGAGTCCAGAATGTTGCACATCTGTCATTGCCTGCAAAATGAGCAACCTCATTTTATACAAGGTCTTCAACTAATCTCTTTCTAAGTCTTGCAGGTCTCTTCCTTTAAGCCAGTACGCACATCTCTGCTGCAGTCAGGGTCTTGACAGCCTGCAGTCAGAAGGAAAATCCTTGTACTTATTTCCCATGTCAGCAGACTGCTCTTATAATGTACCTACCTTGGCCTTGGAGTGAAGTGTTTGGCTGTTTTTCACTGTACTTTTAGCTGCTAGAGATTCTGTGCAGAATGTTTTAAAGACATTTCATATCAGGGAGGCAGCTTGACCATTTGCTGAGTTTGACTAGTTTAGTAACAAACTTTTCTCCTTGTCCTTCTCTTTGTCTTCTCTGGTTGTGTTCTCTGTATTCTTGTTTCACTGATCTCCTCCCTTATCTCTCCCCTGACTTTCCTGATGTTACTTTTTGTGGTGAAAATGTCTCTTTTCTGTGTGTAATATGTTAGTTACTTCTTCCTCTTTTAAAACTGATGATGATTCTGGCGACCTGATGGGGAAACATCAATGAATACTGTTCATGCACTGGATCCAATATGCCAATGGTCTAAACTTGTCATCTCTCTGGAAATTGCCTTGGATTCTTCAAACCCTTCCTTCTATATTCCTTATGTTGTTTTGGTCAATAGAGGAAGAATGGATTGATGGACCATGATGATTTCAGAGCTTGCTTAATTTCAATGGGTTATGATTTGGTATGAGCTTTAAGAAACAATGTCAACTGATTCTGCTTACAGCTGAAATGTTAACCACAGCAACACTAAAGCTTATCTAAAAAGAATACTAATGTCATTTACATTAGAGATACTACTTTCTTGTTTCTTTGCTTTTTCTTTAATTTCGAATGGTTAAAAGGAAGTTAAAAGTAAAACTAGACACTTGAAAACCGTATTTGCTGGTTCACTGCAATGCTCTTCGAATTAAAGAAACTTTAAAAGAAGAAATTAACAGTTACTAAACTAATGTTTTTTTGAAATTTCTCCTTTTCTACCTGCATGATGAAGAATGAGTTTGATACTGTTTAATTTTCATAAACTTCCTTTGGGGGCTGCATTTTCCTTGCTTCAATAATTTATTCAAAAAATTTCCTCCAAAATTGACCTTTCTAATGGAAAATAAAGGGATTATCCTTAGTTAAGAAGCTGTCCTGTATTTGGCATAACATTTTCAGAATTGTTTCCCTTCTTAGTTCAGTGGGTCTGCAACTACACTGCTTGTTGGGCTATGGTTTCGCCCAACCTACCTACCTGTTATGGTAACTAAATTACAATGGTTTTAGAATTAAGTGGAAAATGAAGTGTTAAGTTAAAACAAGTTAAACAGCCATTGTGGGAGGGTGGGAGGGAGGGAGAGAAACTGGAGACAGTTAATTGAGAGGTACATATTATGTATTTAGCCCAAAGGATACATTTTACAAAAGCACAGTCCTTTTTACAGAAGTGGGATGGGCATTTGAGATCCGTATTTCATTGACTCTGATGTTGATATTCCTGAGTCAGGCAGATGCTTTAAAAGCTCTGTAACTGGTGGTTCATGAGAGGCTTGGGCTGTTGGAGAGCAGTATTACGGTGACCATTCTTTTGTTCTGGATTCTGTGAAAGGGTGAAGCTGAGTTTGCCCGAATCATGTCTCTGGTTGACCCCAATGGGCAAGGAACCGTCACTTTCCAGTCCTTCATTGACTTCATGACCAGAGAAACGGCAGACACAGACACAGCTGAGCAAGTGATAGCTTCCTTCAGGATCCTGGCTTCAGATAAGGTCAGTCACCATGCTGCTGGCTGTAAGGATTCGATCACTCTCCTGTTTAGCTCTTCTTATCGCAAGCCTTTTAGTAGTAGTGAAGCTTTGTTTGCAGCTTGTCAGACTTCAGAGAAAACATTTGCCTTTCCTGCTTGTTTGGAACCAAGATTCATACCTGAAATGGGTGTAGAATAAAAGGCTTGGCCCATGTATCCTCATATCACAGAGCCAACATAAAATCAGACACATTAGACAAGACTTAGAGAGTTTGTCTCTATAATGGATATATTGTAGATCAGGTTATTTCCTCACCACAGCCTTGATTAGAGGGGAACTTGTTCTGTTCTTCATGCTGTTGTCTGGATGTTTCAATGCAAAGTTTGGCCCTCCAGAACAGCCTAAGTCAGGTGCACAAGACTACACCTAATTGTGAGCCATATTGTGACTGGACAGCTCACTCAATAGGGCGATGCCATGTGGTGCACCCCTGTCCTAGGAGAAGCAGCAGAAGAGGCCTCCTCTAGTTACTGAGTTTGTAGAGGAAGCTCTGGAATTTGGCATACTTTTGTCCCCACTGCCAGATCCACTGGTCAGTGAGTGGTGTATGGAGAGGGAGTATAGTGGCAACACAAGAGCTTCTGGAGGAGTCAGGGCCATAAACAGTGCTGCCAGGAAACCAATCCTGTGCTGTGGAGAAAGGAGGGATCACAGCAGTACAAGTCTATTTGCCCAAGCTCGCTGTATTGATTTTCTCATTCCAGCTGCTTCTATTGATTTTGTGATCTCAGTTAATGTGGACCACATTTTAAATTCCAGACATGTTCTCAGTAGCAATTCATGTGGAAGATGGTCTCAGGAAAAAATGGTTTTCATTAGATTGCTATTTTAAGCAATGTCAAGTCTGTTAACAGAGGGTATCCCTCATGTCATGAATGCAAACCATTAAGAACAATAATGCATCTTTCTTTACACATATATTAGAACCTTGAAACTAACAGGAACTACCTGTGTCTGTCCTGTCACTGCAGAAGGGGCAGTAGTGCACTGCAGAGATACTGACTATCCAGGGATGAGCTGTATCTGTAGCAGTCTGCATGGCTGCACAGTGCTTGGTAGCTAACATAGGCAGTCATGTATCCTGAGACTGCATTTTGACCTAATCAGTTTGTTGGTGGGATTTTCCTGTTCAACTCATAATTCAGGATGGAATTTACCAAGGAAAATATTGGGTCTCAGAAAAATAGGCAGGATGTCCGAATTTATTAATCACAGCTACAGAAAATAAATATATTTTGTGTTTTTGAAGAACACATACTGAATTTGTCAATCTTTTTCCCCCTCCCAGCCTTATATCCTGGCAGATGAGTTGCGTCGAGAGCTGCCTCCTGAGCAGGCTCAGTATTGCATCAAGAGAATGCCTCCGTACACTGGCCCAGGTTCTGTTCCTGGGGCTCTGGATTATACCTCTTTTTCATCAGCACTGTATGGAGAGAGTGATCTCTGATTCTGTAATTGGCTGTCTTCATGGTAGACACTAAAAACACCCACCTTATTGCCCAAATTGCTTCTCAAAAGCTTTGACAAGCTGATTTAAAAACAAGTTTTACAAATGCAGTAGGTACTGTCAGTGTAAAGTGCTAGTAACTGAAGTAACCGGTGTATATTAAAGTGTGCAGCACGCTAGATACCTGCCTTGTTGGTTTTAGGTTGTCTGTCCTATACAATGCTAGAAAATTTATTAAAAAATTGCAAGATATTAACTTTGGAAATACACATTCAAAAATAGAATGTAAAACCTAAAAACATTGAAATTTGTGAAATATTTCTCCATTTTCAAAATGTTTCAACACCAAATGTGTTTCATTTACAATGTTCGTAAAACTATGTTAGAAGTCATGCTTTTTTCTTTCATAGAGTTACTTTCCTCTCATGGTTTCTGACTTTGTATGCTTCTACTGGTGGAATTTAATAAAATATTAAAATGCAGTTTTTCAGGGAAGAAATGTAACAACCATGTAAACTACTTAATTACAAAAATAATCCAAAATGCTATGCTTTTGTCACAAAGAGTTGAAATATAAGGGGGAAAGCTGAAAAGCTGATTAAAGACCAGGTTTAGAGTTCTGTAAGCCTTTAGAGTTCTTTTAGGCCTTTAACTTTTACAGCCGAGAGAGTACAACTTTTATAATCAGAAATTATAAGGAAGCTAATTTAATGTGAACTGTTTTGTTTTGAAACCCTCATTCTTGTCTATGTTGGACAGTCTTTGCTTCTCAGTATAAGAATGCATTATTCTATGTATTAGTGGGCAACATTCATCTCTACCCTGTATAAAGCAAACTCTCATCTGAGCAAATGTAGTGTGGTTGTCTTGCAGCTTTAACTGTTCAGTGCTCAAAATTCAGTTTGTCTTGACTTCTCCTGCATCGCGGGCAGTTCTGTCTCTACCCTGCTCCTGTGCGCTAGACGTTTACTGTTTTTTTCCATCTTGAGAAATGACAGAGAAGTAAAAGCAGTAACTTTTTTACTTGAATCCTACAGACACTGAGGAAATGCAATGTAATCAAACAAAACCATTTACAAATGGTGAAGCAAGCTGTGCAGCCCAGTGCTATTAAAGCAATGATGTGCCTATTAAATAAAGTCTGCTTTTCAAAACCTTATGAGACTCTGTCATTGGCAATTACCTTGTGGTTCCCTCTAAGAACTGGAAACATTTCTGAACATCAAAGGAATTTTCAGATGCTAAAAGTTCAAAGTATGTCATACATTTCAATACATTGTATTTGCATGAACAACACTCTCTGCCTGCTGGAGGGACAGGTCTGGTTTCGTAAAGAGAGATGGAGCTCAGAATGAGTTGGGAGAGTTTCCATGTAGGTCACCTGAGCACAGATGTACAAGCTTAGACTGATTTCAGTGAGACTTAGGCACTACTGCTTTTGAGGACATGGGCCTTAACTTTTCTGTATCTCTCTTTTTTCCCTCATGTGCAAAAAGCAGATGTTAAGTATGAAATGGTGCTTTCGCTGGCCTTTGATTGGAAATTTGTGGATGGCAAGCATTAAAAATCTGTGTGTGATTTCAATCCTAAAGCAGGTTAAGGTGTGCGGAGTGGGAGCAATTTCAAAACAATCCCAGAGGAGATAGGCAATGACCAAATACCTCTTCCTTCTCCACCTTGTGTACAAAGGCCAGCAGAGGACTTACTAGGGCTAGGATCACATCTCCTACAGTGCATGTGCAGCCTTGCGCACAGCCAGAAGCTGCTACTGCCACTGCTGATACTGACATGGTGCAGTGCCATCTCCCTCTGTGATGACAGTGCCTGTACAAGCTGAGTCAGGAAGCTCTGCCTTAAAGCAAAGCCATTTCCAGCTAAATGACTGCTGGTTAGGCTGAATCCTATTAAAAAATAAATCTGTATATTTCTCATTGTCACCGTTTAATGCAACTGGAAGAATAAAACACTGAGCTTCCGAATATGGTCCAAAAGCAAAATGTCAGTGCTACAGGCAGGATTATGCAAAAAAATTGGCACAAAGTTTATATCTGACACCTCTGTCAGGTGCCGTTCATGTTCTCTATCCACAAATTTTTATATTGTGATATTATTCCTATTTTTGATAGTATGGAAAGGACTTCTAAATTCCTCCTTTAGCTGTGTTCTGTTGATCAAAGCATGTGAGAGACAATGTTATCAGCAAGAAGAAAAAACCTTAGCAAAATCATTTTTTCAATCCTACATCAGGTTTCTAATATCTAAAGTAGAATGAACAGAACCAGTCGCCGAGAGCTGCAGGGATTAATTATCCATTCACACTTGCCTAAAAATGTTGTACCATAATTATTACTTTAATATGTCTTCCAAGTAAAATGAAGATGTATCATAAAATGATTTCTCCCAGCATCAATGTAAGTAAATTGTGTTATTTTACCCTAAAGAGTGTAATCCTCAAGGTCCTTTAAAATACTCTGTGATCACGTTCAGGGGCTGTGGGTTTTACAGAGAGGTTTTCTTTTCCTCTAAGGCTTTGTTTTTAGTTGATGGCATTCTTATATTACTGCAGGATCACTTTTCACACTGGGAATCAATGCAGCAACATTTTCTGTCCATGCAATTCTGGCAGCAAACTAGTCTTACTATTAAAAAAATACAGTAACTGAATGCAGGGTAATGAATGTGCCAATCACAGGGGCCAAATCAAGGTTCAGTAGCTGGAGGTACAGCATTTTTTTAATGATCATGTGAAGCAAGGTTGCAGAACAAATTACACTTCACAAAAGTCAGTAAGATTTTAAGTTGCTTTAATGACTGTAACACAGATGTCTTCTGTGACTTTACATGAATACAACAGTTCTTTGAAAAACTTACTGCCAAGATAATTTTGATTTTTATAGTAATCATTTTCAGACAGTGATTTTTGGAAAGGTGTTGGTACAGGTAGAAATCTACTATCAGCTGTATCCTACCTTCTATGTACACAGAATTTCCAGCTCTGTTTTCTTTATCCACTGACTACAAAAGGCTTGGGCCAAAGCCGCTCCTAGAGGCTTGAATTTTCATCAGAACATCCTGCCGTTCAGCTTCTGAATTCTTGGAGGAGATCATGTTCTTTTATTCAGGTTGTTCATGGTGTCTATAAAGATTATCCCAGACACAAATGGTCTCACTGAAGGAGGAAAATAGTTCCTGTTAGCACCTGGATTTGCATGGTAAGCAGTTTCCTTTCTTCACTGAAATAGCTTGTGGTGGAGACTAATTCTGTATTGAAGCAATTGTTTGATCATTGCTACTAAATGAACAGGCGCATGCTTTCATCACTGTAATGGTATCAATAGTTTTGGTGGTCTTCTACAAGTAGTTCCGGTAATATTTAATGAGAAAATAATACTTATTCATTACCTGTGCCACTCTTCCCCAAGTTTCATGGTTAACAACCTGTGCACTTATTTGCTTGTGCATCAGTCTACCTTCTGCTTGTGTTCAGAAGGTATTTTATTTGGGGAGCCACTTCAGCTGTGTTAAACCTGGACTATAGACAGTTGTTAGCACGTTCTGGTGAGATTCTACTTGTTTAAGATCCAATATTTTTATATAGAAAACGGACTGTTCTAAGCTGGATTTTATTTCATAGTAATCTCTTTTAAAAATGTGTAATTCCTTTCTAATTTTAACCCAAGGTGTGGGCTGCCATCACAAAGGACAAGTCTATCTCTGCTTTTTCCATGATCCCATTTATTTATAAATAGACAGTTGCCTGGCCTGGTTAGCATGCTGGCTGGGAATACATATCTAGAGTGCTTAGAACTGTAGATTATCCCCTGGAGCAGCAGCCTGTATTTACATTACCTTAAAGTGATTGTATAACTGTGGAATTAGGGACCCAGCCACCCACTTTCACTGAAAGTCCTTTATTATTTGCAACAAAAGAACATTTATGTGCAGACCACAAATCTTGAGCCAGTACCAGGAGTGCCTCTCATTTCCCTCATTAATTAAGGCAGCTATATTAAACAATAAGCCAAATCTTTTCCATATATGAGCTTGACTAGGATTTCATATTCTAATCTTCAAAAGAAATTCCTCCGCTAATTTCCTAGGTTTTGGGAACGTTCGTTAGCATTTGTAATACTGCTTTTCACAAATTTGTTTATCAGCATATTGCTTTAATTACTGGGAAATCAAATATATTGGATGAATGTCCTGAGAGGATAAATGTCCCGAGGCTATTTTAACACCCATCTATCCCTCATCTACTTGCACCTGGCTGTTCTGTTTCAAAACCTGGCTGTTTTATTTGGCCCCAACTTATGGAAACTTTCTTCCTTTCAGGATTCCTGTTAATGCTTTGAGTGAAAAATGACCTTGAGCACTGTCCTCGGGAGGAGCGCTTATCCTATGTGCTCTCCTGAGCTGGAGCCTTCCAGCTGCATAAGGGATACTTGTGGCAGAGGCCCAGGTATAGAACAGCTCTTTTGGCTCAGACACTGAAGGTCCTGTTTCAGGTTTTAGCTGGTCTGCTGATAAGACTGAAAGAGAAGAAATGTTTGCATAAGTTGCCAGCAAGTCTGGCCTTGATTTGAATGGAACTGTCAATAAAGGCACAGCAAATTAATATAATTTAAAAGAAAAAGCACCACGGAAAAGCAAAGAATGGCTGTATCAAGCATCTTGTTCAGACTTGTATCTTGGCTCCACCATTCCGAACAGGAGGAATAACGGAGAAGTCTAAAAACGAGACAGCATGTGGCCATGTGTGCCCAACAGAATCTCCAAGCTGACAGTAATTTGTGGATCACAAACTTGTGGAACACCACACACTGATGCCAAAAATTTGGTCTGTTTTACTGCCAAAGTAATATATCTGCTTCGAGAGCTCTTTCTGTATTCCTTTCAGTAGGACCTACTACCGGAACTATCTATAAACTCTTCACCAGCCTATTGGATATGCTTGAAAAAAGATTTACTTTTCATTCCTTTATCTTTTGCAAACTGTTCCCCAAAGTCTTTTTGGTTGCCCTGATTATATTTTTATCTTCTGGTAACCTATCAGAATTAATATGGATATGATACCAGCTTTCCAAAGGATGTTTGCAAAATGCAGGCAACCCAAGAGAGAGGAAATCCTACCTCCTGTGAAATAAAACCCAGTCACAATGTTGACAAACTCTTTAGTAGCAAACCTATTTATATGGAAATCAGACACCTAATAATGTTTGGTGCATGCCCAGGTGAGTGTGATGCACATGCATGGCGGATGCAGTGCTGCAGGACATCACATTCCCTAGGTCCTGTCTACTTCTGCTGTCATTAAACCAAAGGCACAGAATATAACATTGGGTGATGTGCTGAATAGAAGTCTTGCTGTTATTTGTGCAGCGTCTAGGGCCAACACTCCATGGCAGCTCTAACTTTTACCTTTGTGATTTGCTAATGGAAGGTGACAAGGCCTGATTTGCCACAGCAAGCTGGCAAACATCCATACTGTCCAGCAAACACTGTTGCCACTCGGCAATAATAACCATCTCATTATCTGAAGCGACTTGTGGGCTTGAAGGGCTGAAATGTCTGTATTTTG
Organism: Origma solitaria; assembly: GCA_013397895.1. NCBI lineage: Eukaryota > Metazoa > Chordata > Aves > Passeriformes > Acanthizidae > Origma > Origma solitaria. Next base: position 1,043,836 of record VZRL01003992.1, on the reverse strand, counting down.
ACATGTAAATAAAAATGAACAAGTATCATTACATTCTTTAGCCATTGAATTATATTTAAATTTTTTCCCATTTTTCATTTTAGTATAGTTGCATATGCACTTGTAAGAAGCTGAAATTATGCTTGTGGCAAAAAGACAAATGTAAACTTTTGTTATATAAAATTTTATGTTTATATATTAAAAAAGACAACACATTCTTTAACATTTTTCATTCTTCTCCTTAACAAACTATACATTTCTATCAGCTGCCTAAACTTGAGAAGACTGGCCCCAACCATAATCAAACTAAATGTTTTGATTATGGTTGTGCAAACACCTGCCATCCATCAAAAATAAATAACTTGCTTTTTCATTTTCTTCCAGCATGAAACACTGAAAACCTTCATTTATGACCCCACCTGACTGCCCTGACACTCTCAGTCTTCTGGGAGCTGGAGCAGATTTTCTGTAAGACTCATTGTTTCTTCAAGCCAGACCATGAACCCAGATGGTCTGGCTGGCCTTATTTGCAAGGGACAACTGGAATAGCTATAGGGGAAAGAACATTCTGCCGAAGTCCTTTTGGAATAGCTCCATATGGCAACATCCTGGTCAGGGCCACTACCCCTTTTTGTAGTGGTGGCCTTTAACTGAAGCGCTGCTCTGCAGACAGGATTGCCTTTAGCAGTGGCCATTCATTTGCCTTTTCTGAGGAGCCACCTCCCTTCCTGCCAGCATCACTGTCTCTTGGCAGATCACTTTCCCTTCTAACTCAGACACCAGCCTCTGTCTGCCACTGCTCTTTTCCTGCTTTTAACCACTGTCCCTTAGAGCTTAAATGTTTCTGACTGGAGATGTTGACTTAAATCTAGTTTAATGATCTCAAGGCTCCCTTGAACTGGATTTTAAAGAGACACACTTTATTTCTGCTTGATCAGAATGCAGTTATTCTCCATTTGTACTAAGGCAATAAATAAAGTGTTCTTCCCTTTGTTTTTATTTAATATCTTCAGCTTTACTGCTATTCCTGGAGTACTTATTAGACCCTTCAATAGACAGGAATGATAGTATGCTCTCCAGTCACCAGCTTTATATGGAAAGATGTTTGTCTACTGCATGAAAATTTAATACATAAACCACAGATTATTCCACCAGCACCTGCTCACATCAAAAATCCAAGTACTTGCAGTGAGTTTTGCTCTACACAGTAAAGAGGGGACAGGAGCCTTAAGTGTGATTAACCTACACCCCAGCTCATACCCTCTTCATACTCCTCTGGAGGCTTTGCCAGCTCCCAATGTACCTGCCCTACCTATATGGGATTGCAAACAGGAGAGAAGGGAAGGATAATGCACAGTATTTTCACGTGCCAGAATATACAGGGAGACTCAGATCTACTTTCTCTTGCAGCCATCTAACATTACCTCCAAGCTCAAGTCATTGACAGAAACTCTATTACATGAGGGGTTGTACATTGTACAAAGACTGCTCCTGATCTCAGCTGGAAAATATACATGGAAAATGCTAACGGGATGTAGCAATGCTAATAGAGACTTCTGAGGAGTTGCCAGCAGATATTTGATTGCTTAATACTTTTTAGGCTTGACAAGTGTTAAGGTCCAAAGTGAAGTCTTTTAGTTTGACAGACAAAAAAAGAGATGTTAAGGGGAAAAAAAAACCTCAAAGGGAATCATTGTAGACCACAGGCTAACAGAAGAAACTTTTCACTTCTATGTTGTTGAAAACTCACCAAAGAGTAAGGCCTGACTGGTATCAGTAACCAACAGGGTGGAAATATTGGGACTTAAGGATGACAAAGTACACTCTGGGCATTTTTTAAAATGTAAATATGTATTACTGATAACTAAAGAAAGACTCTGCCCTAGAGCAGTGTTCCCTGTCAGTCTGAGAATTTCTTCCTGTTTCTTCATTTCTTCATTCACGTTCATACACAAGACTTTCATCATTAAGATTATTTTTGTCTGATAATTTTATATTGTTATACCACTTGCATTTTTCTTTCATTTAATATGTTTATTTGAAAATAATTTTCTTTATTCATAGTTAATATTTCCTGCAAAAGCAGTTCTCCTGAAGGGTTTAAATTTCTGGAAGTGGTTCCTTAAACTTGTTTTCTAGCTCATGTCTGGGACTTAAATCCATGCTGCTGTCTCCTTGCTCCTGACCTCATCAGCTTCCTTCTTCCCTCTCTATTTCTGCTTTTCCAGAATGAATTGAATGCATGGGAGGGGATAGCATTGCACAAATTCCTCTCAAGATAAGGGAGATGGTGCCTGCCTATAGAAAGCGTAGGGAAAATGTCACTGCAATGCTTGTAATCATAAACAGCTTCCACAAAGTTTTGAAACCTAGCATGTTAGACTTTAAAACAAACTGAATGAACCGTGCAGTTTCAAAGTCCTTTGAAGAGAACAGAACTGCCTGTAAAACATGTTTTTAGAGATTGCTGACAACATACTGGACTGTTTTGATGTGTAAGTTAGAGAAAGCCAAGTAGGGCACTGGTCTTTCAAGGTATTTTACACAGAAAGAGTCCCTCTACCCTTGGAAAAAATCTTCCAAGGTTTGCTGTTTAATGAAAGAAAGCGATGGAATGGAGGCTGCCCTCTCCCAGGGATGGAGTCATGCCTGAGAGCCGGATGCACTGCTGGAAGCTCTCCAGTGCCACTCACACATCACATGACCTGTGCACATCCCTTTTCTCTGCCCCGTTGTGCCGTTTGCTCTAGCAGGATGTGCTACTTGGCTTTGTCTTCTCATTGCCCACCATGCAAAGCTGGTCAAACCTTTCTACAATCCTCCTAATTCGACACATTTTCATAGATCTCAAGCTGAGTGGAGCACAAACAGATGTGCTTGTCAGGAAAAGCGTAATCCCATTTATACTGCACAGGCAGCAAAAGTATGCCTAGGGCTTGTGCTGTGACAGTCCCCTTCAGCTGCTGGAGTCTGCATCTCCGAGCTCATCTATCGACTGGCATGGCCCTGAGAACACCACCAGCCTCTCTTCTACGATTTTGATGTGGATGCCTGAAAGGTGCATACTGAAAGTTTTAAAAATGCTGCAAAATTTTATAATGAAATAAATATAAAATATTTACAGGCACAAACCTGTAACTAGATGAAAGCAGTTGACACAGTTTGCCAGCAGTATGAATAAGCTGTAAGACTACACCCCCTATTGAATTCCCAGTCTTCTCATGCCTGCATTTCAGTCCTTCCAGGCATTTAGACACTCTTTCATCAACAAAGATTCTCTGAAGTGATGCAAAAGGTTATATTCAGTTCACTCTAGTATGTTTGATCTCACTGTGCTGGAGACTTTGGGCTTTTTAAAAAATAATGAAGTCCAAAATCTTTGGTAAATAAGTAGAATAAATTTGTTGGTATTTCCCTGAACTGCACATCTTTAATATGCTATTCTGACATTTGAAGTATACTTAGAATTGATGTTGAAGCACTCAGCTTTCTTTTGACTTCAGGTAATATTTTGATCCTGGAAGAAAAATGTTAAGATCATAATTTAACTTATATAGAACAGATGATTTGTATTTGGATCACAAAAAAAATTGCCTTCTAAGATGTGGATCAACAAAATTATTAAAAAGAAATTGTAATTCTTAAGTTCAGAGAAAATTCTAAAAGTAAAAAACAAGTAGTGCAGCTTAGTCATCCAAAATAGGGCAAGAATCCAGCTGCAGCAAAACAGCACAAGTGGCAACTTCACAGAACAGAGTGCCGAGCTGTGCTCTGAAATCAGATTAATCTGTTTTCTCCTTCAGACTTCTGCATGGAGTTGTGAATGCTTTGCTTGTACATAATTCTCTGAAATGCAACTGTTCTATAGTAACATGAATAATCCCACTGTTCTTGTTTAAATAAAGATTATGCATGTGAATAACCCATTGGGAACTGCATCCTCAGGAATAAAGCAGATAATATGGGAGTCTGAGGTGTATTAATATTATGGAGATATTTAAAACACAACCCCAAAAGCTGAAAGAGGGGGCTAAACACCTGTGTTTGTTCTTTCACACATGTAAGGTGAGTATGGTATTTGAATGCATTGGTGTGCGAGTAATAAACTGGTGAACAGATCCTTGGCACCAGAAAAATAATGAAAATATGAACATGGCTTTGTTTGCTTCAGGCACTGCCTGGTTTTAAAAGACTTGTGAGAATTTAGCTGTGTGTATGGGAGGAGCTGGGAAAAACAGTGGTTTGAAAATACTTTCAAATATACTTGGAATACCAGAACTCAATCTGATTTAGAGATTTTTGATTTCTTTTGCTGAGGATGTTAATCTGGATTTAGTCTTGCTATAATTAGGAAGATGCTAGCTTCACTAATCCACAACTTATAACCACCTTCAGAAACCAGGATTCTCACCGTGATGATGTTTGCGTGAGTGACACCATGTCTGCACCTGATGTTTAAACAGGACTAATTCCCAACAGTGCTAAGATCAGGTTTTTCACACATGGGAATGATGCCACCTTTGTGTTCTCCCCTGCTTCCCGCCACTGCTCTGCAACTCTAAGCTGCTCCTGGTATTGCTCTGAATGTATTAAAGAGAACAGTATTCTGACAGCCTAATTTAGCAAAATAAGGACAACACTCCAAAAGACAAACAAAAAGCACTTTTCGAGCTTAAGGGCATGTTCACTGCAAATCCTTGAATATTCCCTCCAAACACACCACGTGTTAGAGTGTCTCAAGGAAAAAGCTCAAAAATCTTGGTTATAGCAGGTGTGTGTCTGCCTCAGGACAGGGACATGCACCAGGATTCCCAGCACTGTGGAATACTGTCAGCATTGAAACTACACCAAGAAAACCTGAAATTCTCTAACACTGCAAAACCGATTAAGGCTGAAGTCTCGTGTTGTTACTTCTTTGTTGGATGAATGCTACCTTTACCACTCATTCCTCTTCCCTTCACCCTTTGAAGTGTATCTTGCTTCAGTTGTGCTCATTCAGTTGTTTGTACAACTCCAGTTTCTCAAGCAGATTAAACACAGTCTGAGGCTGGAGGGTTGCTGCTCTCTCTTCCTGCTGCTGCTCCTACGTCAGCTCTAGAGACCATTCTGCTGCAGATGAATTGGATCAGAGATCTGTTACCACTGATAGCTGACCTTCACAGAAAAACTGTGTTGCAGGGCTAGCACCTGCACAAGGAGAAGGATGGAAATAGGAGGATGGCGCAGGGTGGAATTTGGGGCTGACCTTTAGAGAAAAACTGTGTTGAAGGGCTAGCACCTGCACAAGAAGGATGGAAATAGGAGGACGGCACAGGGTGGAATTTGGGACTGACCTTTCACTGCATCACACAGTCAAACTGGCTTAATCTGGTTGTGAAACTGCAAAGGAAATGGGATATGTGAAATAATCCTTTTCGAAAGTACATTCAAATTTGCAGCCTTTTTTTTTTTTTTTTGCCCCACTGACCTACTTTGCAGCAGTTACACAAACAACTGCATCAGCAGACGCAAGGATGTGCTGAGCTGTGGTACAAAGATCTGTCGCCAGAAAGCAACTGTGTAGACAGTGAGCTTTTTAACCTGCATTGCTGCCAGAGGAAATTTTCATGCTGTTATGTGACATGACAAAAAGGTTGGAAGATGTCCAAAAGTCAAGCAAGGAAATGGTGATTTGTGGGCTGCCTGTATTTCTTCTGAAAATGAATTAGACATATATGTTATTTAAACATAAGGCTAATTTTTAAATATTTATCCTTGAATCACCATTGACCAAAGTGACAGTTGATTATGGAAGTTCCTGGATGACACTGGACTCAAAAGAGTTTGTAACCACTGTTTCTGTGTCTCAAAAGAAAATTCAAGAGTGAATATTTAGCCTCCAGGAATCATCCACACTAGCGGCTTTTTACTAATTTTGAGTGTGTTAAAGACTGTCCAGGGAAAATGCAGAAGCCATTATTAAGTAGCAACACATGCTCTTGGCTGACTGAAGGCTTTATGTTGCTGCACAGACTGAGGCCTAGGAACCGGAAGGAGGAAAACCACCTCAGTTCCTTCCCGTTAACATGGAACCAGTCCCCGCATCTTCACCTGCAGCACTTGCTTTGCTTGCTTAACTTAATGCCACATGCAGGCAAAACAGGCTGGTCAATAATCCACTTCACAGACTTTCTTCCTTTCATATTTTGACCATTGAACCAGTTAAGATGACAATGCTGTTAATGTTTATTATTCACACTTGAATTAATAACATGAAATGAGAGAAGCAGTTATTCCTTTGAGCTATTCCAGCTCTTGTCAGGACATACTACACATAGTGTGGTGATTGCAGGGCTGGTCTCTAGGTATTTCTTTCTTTTAAAACCTGAGTCCTCATATAAGCGGTTGAAAGGATGTACCACCAGAATGAAACTCTTGTGTCAAAACATGTCACATTTTGTTTTGTTCGACTGTCAAGCAAACTCTGCCTTAATATGATGCCTTTAGTATAATCCTGCTTCCAGGTTTACGTGACAGTAACATGCATCCGTATATCACTGCCTGACTCCAAAATCACACACCCTCCTCCGCCCCCCGGCGCCTTTAACGTTGGGTGAGTTAGTTCGAAGCCCAGGCTGTGGTCTGGCCCTGTCCGTCTGTCCGTCCGTGAGGGACAGGCAGGTGCCGCTCCCCTCAGGCCAAGGGCAGCGCGCGCTTCCTGCCCGCGCGCGGGGCGGGGCTCGCACGTCACGGGCTGCGCGCGGGCCCCGCGGCCGCG
>VZRL01003992.1:1017405-1036995 GCA_013397895.1 Origma solitaria | reverse complement strand
GCACCGCGTATAACTTTTGCAGAAGCCGCGTGGGGCGTGTCGGTGTCGGGAGTGAGTGAGAGCGGGAGAGAGCCAGCGAGCGAAAGAAGGAGCTTGTGGGCGCCGGCCCCTTGGAGCAGCTGCCTCTGCCAGGCTGGGGTCGCGGGGCACCGCCGGGGTACCCGCACCGCCCCGTCCGGCGACACAGTTATGCCGGGAAAGTAAAAACTGGAGCTCGGCGGTAGGGACTGGGTGTGGTCCAACTGCTCGGGGCTCTGAGCCAAAAGTGCCATTTCACGGGTTAGACAGAAGTCGTTGGATGGGGAGGATACATAAAATTCCAGCTCCTAACTGTTTTAAAATGGCCAGGTCTGTCGGTGTCTGCTTTCAGTAGTGCTGCTGCCGGCAGAGATGCCAAGCACTTCCCTTTTTAATACTTGTGAGGGAGTGCGTGGTGCTGAGCGTAAGCTTCAGCTCGGGCTCGCATCCCTCTGCATTGCCCAACCGGCCTGCTCTGCACCGACTCCACAGTCAGCTTCTGTGGCCTGAGGTTTCTCCAGGTGCCTCTGGCAAAGATGATGTTGACCTGACCTGCCCTGCCCTTCCCTTTCTCCCGTGCCATTTGGGGTGAAACCGTGGGCTGACGACCGTCCTGCTGCAGAACCGGATGGGTTTGTCTGAAATGGGAAACGTGAAGGTGTAGCAGCAGCAGCTTGAGAAGTGGTGGCAGTGGGAGAGAAGTTCTGCTTACGGGAAGCAAAAATTGTATGCTGAGGGTATTTGTGGAGCTCCAGTGAACAGGCACGAGACAGTAGGTCGTGGTGTGTCCCTTTGGCAGTGGACCTGGGTTCAGGAGTGGGTCATGGAGAAGCTGAGCACAGTGTTTCTCCCTGGTATTTGAGGGGGCAGGATGTCCGACAAGGTGAGCCCATGCAGGTCTGTTTCTCTGTGATTCCTGTGTGTAAGGAATATCTGTTGTGAGCAGTTTAATGTCAGAAGATGGACAGTTGTGGCTATAACAGAGGGAGCTCTCTAAAACTGGGATTTGCATGTTTAACTAGAGGCAGTGGGCACAACTAACAGGACGCTGTTATTCTGAAAAGTCAGTGGCTTTTGTAGTGGTTGTTTGCCTTTCAAGCTAACTTTGTAAATGCATTGGGTACATAAGTATCTTGTCTGTCTGTTATGTAAGAACTGAATGGTTCATAAGACAGGTGCCATCATGGAAATATTATCAAGGTGCACATAGGTGCCCACGGTGAGCTGGTAAGATCCTTGGATAGGCTGGCTAACAAATAACATAGCAACAGGCTGCTGCTGCCCACCGTTGCAGAGGACCTGTGTAGCATCTGTTGCTACACTTCATGAAAGTCTTACTATTGCCAAAGGGCACCCAGTTGAAGATGATTTAATCAATTGAACAGCAAGTAATGCTGAAGTTATTGTGAGCTGTCTGTGGCAGGCTGATAGCAAGAGCATCCTTTCTAGGTACTAATACTGTAATTTCTGCATGCTACATGGTAATTTTTTGAATGATGGGGAAACTTGTGCTTGGAGGTGGTTTGGGGCAATGCTGGTTTGTTGAATTCGGATGTGCAAATATGGAGGGGCCCTGTTTCCAGTCAAGAGAGGAGCTGGTCAGCCTAGGAAAATCAGGTGCTGTATGTGCCTCTCTCCTCACGTAGTTCTTCTGCTTGTGTTCTGGCACATTAATGTGATGAAAACACTTTAATACTGTCACAGCTGGGTTGCTCCCTTATTAAAGCTTTGGAAACAACTTGGAATGCTTTGTTCCCTTCCAAGTACTTGTATACCAGGCTATTTTATACTAAAAATAAATTTATAATGGAAGTGTATAAATAATAAAAAACAATACCTTTTGAGAATCATTACAAGCATCAGAAAAGTTTGGTTTAAAACAAATTGCAACCTTTGAAGTCCTTTTTTTTGTGGAGAGCACACATCCCTTCAACTCTGCATATAGCCTGTATATGTTTGGGTTGGGATAAGAAGACACAGGAACATTATCTTGGCTTATTCCCTGACTGCTTCCATTGTGAAAAATGGAAGGTTACAGTTGGATGAAGTTTATAATTGCTAGTGAATGACTGTAGAGGTGAACAGCTACTCTACGAGGAGTAAAAGGTCCTGTAACTCAGATAATTTCTCTGTTACAGACAGGTGTTTCAACACAGAGTGTTTACCATGGGAAAGTGAAGCAGGGTGTTAGGATTATTTATTTTTCATTCTGTATCCTACTGACTTTTAGGCCCGTGCTGTTATTTTTGTTTATTTAGTATGGTCTTCTAAACTAGTTCCAGCCCTACAATACCCTGTGGTAATGTGTTTTATGTTTTAAGTTTCAGTAGAGTGTAAAATCAAGGTAATTGGTGCTGGGTCCTGTTACCACTACTGGTTTGCTACTATTTCTGTTGCAGCTATTAGAAGCAGCTTCTTTTCCTGGACTCTTCTGGATGGAAAAGGATATCCATTTCCCAAAGCTCACCAGTGATCTTTATTAAACAAAATTCTAATCAGCATTTGGCTGAGCAGAGGTAGGAGCAGGGTTCATAAACAATAACAACAGCAAAAAAAAAAAGGCTGACCTGATTTCTCCCTGCTTAGGAATTTCTCAAAAAACTGTAACAAACTCTTGCACCCTATTTATGCTGGAGAGGAGAATTATGTGAGTTGAATGCTGAATTAAGATGATGGTACTTGTTAGTAGAACTGACTCTTAGCTTCCTCCCTGCTTTTGTTCCAAGGGCAGAGTTCAGCACTTCCTAGCATGGCTTTATGAATCAATCGTCTTTGATTTCTGGAGTGTTTTTGGACCTGTCTGCAGACTTTGTTTTCAACTTGAAACTGCACTGTCAGTGTGCCACAGCATGACTTCAAGTAGTGCATTCTCCTCCTCAAAGGAGAGTCAGGTGTTATTGATAGCAAGGACAAGTAAATTGGGTTTTGGTGGGCTTGGAGCTGTGTCATCCCTATGTAAATCAGACTCTGCATACCTCTGGCACTGATGGCCCCCCTCATGATTCCCACCCTATTTCCTGCAGCTTTTTGAGATGCTGCTGAAGAAGCACAAATTTCGAAAACTTCAAAATAAGGCTTTTGCAGCAATGAGGCAGAGATCTGTGCTCCTTTGAGCACAAAACCGTACACTGAAGTGGCTTCTGTTCAGTGAGGCATACAGTAGAGAAAGCAAAATGGACCAGGTGAGGATTACAACCAAAGAGTAAATCTTTGCTTCCCAGTGTGTATGAGAAGATAGTTGAGAAGCATGTCGGTTAGGGGGACAGAAACCTATAGAAAGCAGGGCTGGTTCTGGGAGAGCACTGGTAGCCCATCTCAGCTGTCTGGGCTGCAGCTCTCAGGGCCAAGGAGTTGGCTTAGGAGGCTCATTAAAGCACCAGCGAGCTCTAATGCCCATGTGCCTCACTGGGCCGTAGCTCTTGCAAAGCACATGAGTTATGCTCCATGGGAGTCTGCACTGCAGACCTGCTTTCAGATACAATTTTTCGTGTCTTGCTTCTAAAAGCCTTTAGCTCAAGGATTGATTTTATTTTCATGAATAATTTGATGGTTTAACGTGAGTAGATTTAAGCTCTTCTGTAAGAACCTGCTGAGCCTGCCTGCGTGGTGTTAAAACTTTCTAGTTGAAGCAAGGGTGGCTTACTTTTTGGTATTTTAATCTGCCTTCAAATGCTTCATACTTGTTAGAGAGCAAATTTTCTTTGGCTTCTCTTCATGCTGAGACTACTTCTGATTTAGAGCTGTTTTTCCAGAGTGTTGGTATAAATGCAACCTTGCAATGCTTTCCTCTTGGCCTCAGCTTCTCTCCAGCACAGTTTTTTCATAGTACTGAGGTCAAAACGGAAGTTGCATTACATGTAAAGAGTATCTTGCTATGTGCGTGCAAAAGGAAGTAAAGCCTGGCTAATATCTGTTGTCAAATCTTGGCATTTGACAAATTGTTATTTACTAGTGTAATCCTAAATTAATTTAGGACTCAGCTGAAGAATTGTTTTTGTTTGCTCAGTTTATTTCTCTTTTTCTATCATTAAGATATAGGCAGTTACGGTAGGTGTGGGTATTTGTTTGGTTTTTGAATGAAGTTTACTAATTTCTGTTTTGTGCTTGAGTATCACAGTATGGTGTCCAGTACTAAGAGGCAGCTCTCCATTGCTGTTCAAATCTTGCTGTGGTGGAAATTACCGCACTTCCCGGTTTTGGAGACTAGTTTATACAGAGACTTTCATGTATGCCCTTGTGAACTTTTGTTAATTTTTACTGTGTTTGACTGTGTGCGGGTGACAGTCCTTAGGTAAAGGATCAGTTGAGCCCAATTGTATTTCGATAGATGCAGCTGTTACCTGGCATCAGGTGATTGGAAGTGTAGGTGAAGTAAACCAATTGCTGTCTGGTTTCAGTAGAGGATTAGTTAGTTTATTCTGTTTCTTGAATAGGAAGAGCTCAGGTTGCCCTGGTATACAGACCGGGAATTTCAGAACTACTTAAATATTGGATTTATCTTCTTACAGCAGATCCCCAGAAAAGTATGGAAGATGAAATTGAGTCCATTCTGCAGGAGCGGATAATGGTTTTGGATGGGGGCATGGGGACCATGATCCAGCAACATGCCCTGACAGAAGAGGATTTCCGAGGACATGAATTTAAAGATCATTCCAGGCCTTTGAAAGGCAATAATGACCTTCTCAGTATAACTCAACCTGATATAATCTGTGACATACATAAGGTAGGTGGTTCTGGTTTCTGTCTCTTGACAAGAGAAGGAGGGAGAACCTGGCCTCTGCACTCCTCTTTTCCGTACCACAGGCTCCTGGCTCTCCAGTGTCTTTTGGGGATAGGGAAGAGAGTGCTAGGTAACCATATAAAAAAGAATGAGCAGATTTGACTGTTCTGGTTGTGTGAGCGCAGCATTTGTGTCTTGGTTCCTGATGTCACCCAGGCAGTGCTATTTTTAAATCCCTTTTTGACTTGTGTCCCTGATGTATTTCTATTAATTGTAGATTCTCTTTTATTTCATTTTACTTCCTCCTCTTCTCCTCAGCAAGCACTTGAAATGCATTTAAGTAGGACATATCTGAATTCTAGATGTGTTTCTATAATTGTGCGTTAAAGGGCTGTTAAATGTGGCAGCCTGAAGCAGGCCTCTCTGTAGTTAATGAGTATATGAGCTTCCTAATGACTATATGTGCTTCCATAGTCTTGTTTTTTCCCTAGAATATCAATGTGTGGCCCAGGGAATAAAACAGTCTAATCTGCTGATGATTAGGAATTTGCAAACAGATTCCATTGTTTTCCTCTCTTCAATTAGACTTTAAAAAACAACTTCCTAAGTCTTGTATTTATTGAGTTGCAGGTATTCATAGGTCTTACTGTAATAATTGGAATGCTTGAATAGCATTGCAGCTATTTGTTATTCAGTTGAAGCCTCCCATCTGTTCTGGGTTTTTCCAGTTATTTATTGACAAGATCTGTATTTCATTGATGAGAATCATATTTGGCTTATGTTTGTTAAACATGGAAGGTAATCTGTATTTTTTAATTTACATTCTAACTGCCATTCTTTGGATTTAAGAGTCATGAGCTGGAAAGAATCAGTCTTTGACCTATAAAAATTTCAGAAGGAAGTATTTGTAGATTGTGTTCAGTCCCTGTGCTGTCAACTGAGCTGTAGTGCTCATGAACCTTGGGATTTATAATAGTTTGTGGTTTAGTAGGGTAAGCTGTTTTAACAGTTGAATTTGGCAGGTTTAGCTGAGCAATAGTGATGTGACTTGAGAGTATATGTATCAACTCAAACCAAGTAACCTGGTGTTATCTCTCTAATGGCCAGTTATAGGTGCTTTAGGAAGAGTGTTAAAAAAGAACTGTCCTTTGTGGTCCCCATGCCTGCAACAACTATTGGGTTAGGGGCTTTCTGAGCAGTGGGTGGTGACTTCATGTTTTACAGCTACCAGTGGTTATTTCTTCTCTGAGCTGGACAGATGGAACTTGCAATAATAGATGAAAATATCTCTACAAAGTAACTATAATTCCACTGTCTGTATGGTGGGTATTTTTTGTTTTGTTTTTTTTTGTTAATGGCCCAGTGAATCAGGTCTCACAGATATCAGTAACTTAAAATGTAAATGTTAGCTGTACCTTGTTTGGCAGTCAGATTCAGAGGTACGAGACGTGACGTATTTTCAAAGGCAAAAATTACTTTCCTAGTTTGCATATATTATTTCCTTCCATGGTGGTAGACAGTAAAGTTGGAGAGCTTGTGCACATTTAACATGTTTAGATGGTTTTTAGAAAATTACTTTGTTATTGGTGGGCATAAAAGAGCTTACATATTTTCATATAGCTGTTTGTAGGTATTTTCATGTAGGTTTTCAGGAGGAGTTGAGAGAAAGCATATTTGTTTGCAGCAAAACATGTTTTAAAACAAATTTATTTTCAGTTGTCATTTGGATCAAGACTTTATTTGCACTGTTGAACTCTCTGAGTTCATCTGCTTCTTGGTAGGAAAATCGGAGTAGTTTATGTTCAATGGTGCCATCAGTATTTTTGATACAGCACTTCAGGTGTTTTAATTTCCTTGAATATGTCGGGATCACGTAAGGGTTCAAAGGGATCAAAAAGAGGAGGTTAGACTGCAAAAATATTTCAGTTTGCATTGATTTCTGTTTACTTCAGTGGGAATTAGATAACCAAAACAGAGCAGAAGGTTTAAATGTTTTGTGAATCTCGGTCATTAGTTAAACTTTAAATGAGATCTACACAAAACATAATTCTCCTAAGCTTGTATTCTGTCCTCATGTGCTCTTGTGCTGTACAAATCCCTCCAGAACATTTAAATTTTCTAATCTTTTCTATTGTTGTTTAACTGGGGCCTTTTCTGAGACTACCCACAGCAGCCCTTGCTTGCTGATAGCAGTTGGGCTGTCTCCAACCATGTCCCAGCGCAGAAATTTAGAATGTGCTCTGGGTGCTGGACTTAGTGGCAGAGGTGACTGTAAATGTTACTTGTTAATAGAAAGTGTGGCTGACACTGAAATTCTGAAAATTGGTTACATGGAACACTTCTATTGCTTTGGTGCTGTGCTTTTGAATAAGGCCTTTAGAGTCTGATCAGCTTTGAAATGGGAAATGATTTGTGACGTTTTGTCACCTGGATGAGACAAAGTAGTTGGGTTACTTGCATTCCATGCCTCTGGCTTTTTCTTTCATGTCTTGCAGGAATACTTGCTGTCAGGCGCTGACATCATTGAAACCAACACTTTCAGCAGCACCCGAGTTGCACAGGCTGACTATGGCCTTGAGCATTTGGTAAGAATGCTAAACTGTCTACACTTTAAAATATTAATCATATCCTAGCAGCCAAGATTAGCTTAGTCCCAGGATTCAATTGGTGTTGTGCTTATTGGCTGCATGCTCCCTCTTGAGCCATGTGATGGGATTGTAGCTCGTTTCTGCTGCTGTGGGCAGTTGTACTTGCTGTGTCACAGACACAGTGTGCTTCTTCTTGACAGAGGTACAAGCAATAATAATTAGTCATAGATTTTGTTTGAGCATGTGGAGAGTCTCTCAGTTCTGTGAACAGGGATGTTTTGCTGCAGTCCTTCCAGCTTACCAAATGCCTCAAGGGAGCTGCTTTTTCCCTGGATGTTACTTATGTATTGTTTGTGCTGGTGTATGTAAACGTCCTTTCTAGTTTGCATTTGTCATAGCTATTCTTTGTTATGTATTGTTTTGAGAATTTGAGCAAATATGTGAAAGAAAATACTTGGAAATACACTATTTGAATTAAAAAACAACTTAAGAGTACATTAATTTTGTCATCCATATCCTGTTCTTCAGCTTCTGTTGACTTCAGCAGGATTTATTTACTACCTTACAGAATGAAATTTTATGATGAGCAGCTGTAGGCTGAGGCATGCGCGGGATGAACTTGCCATGTAACTGTTGCTGACGTGTATTGCGCTGTTCCGTTTGACGTTTTGTGGTAGTGCTGATACACATTTGTGTGACTTGGGTACCCTTCAGAGTGTGCAGTGAAGTACTGGATGGAAGTGTGGTGTTTCTTTGAGGATGAGTTACCCTGGACTGAGCTAAAGGTTGCTCAGTAATTTTCTGTAATTGTTCCAGGCATATCGGTTAAACAGAGTGTCTGCACAGGTGGCCAGAAAAGCAGCAGACACTGTAACTGCTCAGACAGGTAAGTAATATTACTTTAACTTTTTACTTGTTTGTAATTTTGACAATGCTGCATTCTTTGAAATGTTGCTAATTAGAGGATAGCTTGATGGTTTACATTATGGGGACATAAAATGAGACTGTGCATCTTTGCAAGTTAGGCACAGTAGCAGCATTTTCATATCTTCTATTCATATCACACTAATTTCATCATGTTTGAAGGATCTCGTCCTTAAGGTGTTCTTCAGGATAGCTGTTCCGTGCCTGCCTGGTTTAAAGTGTGGGTGATACACATCTTCAGATGCATTTTAGAGAAAATAAATTCAGCAGGGGCTGTTGGAAGTTCCTTAGTTTTGTATGGCACAAATCTTTGTACTCCAGACCTAGGATAGCTGATTGTAGGTAAATGTGGATTCCCAGTTAATCCTAGCATTTGTCTAATGATTTAACTTTATTCAGCACTGAATGGAATCATCTTAGTACGTGACTGTCATCTGTAGATTTTCATTTAATTTTTACAGATGCCTTGCAGACATTATGTGAGAGGGGTTAGAGCTCCTTTACCCTGCTGTAGACAATGCTGTCTTTCAAAGACTATAATTTCTGCTTGTATTCTACAATCAAACTGTATTTCAAGCTAACAGTGCTGCTGCTGTTCAGATAGCACCTTACTGATGTGATTCATAGTATGCAGTGAAAATGTAACATTTGAAATATGCTTTTAAAAAGTGCGGGTTTTATGGCGCATGCCAGAATATTTAAATAAGCTTATGTAGTGAAAAATGCCAGGACAGTTCTATGCTGTGCAATTAGAGTAATTGAGTGAAGTTTCCTGTGTGAAAAATGATTCTTAGAGGAAAAATTAATTGAGACAATTATGCTTTTCAGAAATGTTCTGTCTTGTGTGTAAACACTGAACATCCTGTTGGATTAAAATAAAAAAGTTGGCTATGTTGGAGAATCTTGTGCTGGCTAAACTCTAGATTTGAGACAAGAGTTTCCTTTTTTATAGTTCTTCATCCCTGAATGATATGCGTGTCTTGGTGTCCTTGGAGGTGTTTTACATTGACTGTCACTGTAAAGCCAGAGGTAGATAGTTTAGATTTTTTTACCCCTCCTTTGTCTTGGTCTAGGAATTAGGAGATATGTTGCCGGAGCCATGGGTCCAACAAACAGGACACTCTCTGTGTCGCCATCTGTGGAGAGACCAGATTACAGGAACATAAGTAAGTATTTATAACCATCAAGTTATTTGGCTTAGGCAGTAGTCTTGAAAGACATATGTCCAGATGAAATTAACATCATGCCTGTTTTACAGCTTTTGATGAACTGGTTGAAGCCTATACGGAACAAGCCAAAGGACTTTTGGATGGAGGAGTTGACATCTTGCTGGTGGAAACCATATTTGATACTGCCAATGCTAAGGTGAGACTTCTGGGATAAAACCCACCTCACTAATGTAAGTATTTGGTGTACTACCTGAGGAAATTCAGCCTAGTATTCTTTAAGAACTATCAGCTGCTGCTTACTGAATACGTGAAAAGACTCTTCAGTTGATAGCAAGTTGGTAAAATGGGAGGAGATGGTTTTTAATCAGCCTTTTCCAGAATGTTTTCTCTGCCTCTTAATATGTGCCATTTATATCTTCCTGGATTTCTGTGCCAGCTGTCCTCTTATTCCCAGAAGCTCTACTGTATTGCTCAACATCTCCAAATGCTTCTGATGTTTGTATTTTTCAATGTAAGCATGTCTGTCCAAAGGATTCTTGTGATGCACGCTGGAGAGGGAATGTCCAGTGAATCTGGTTTCAGGTGTGGGAAGGCTTGTAGGACAGTTCTATTAAAAGGTGTTTTTTGAAGGGGAACTCTGCCATCAGTTTTAAGAAAGAGCAATTTGGAATAGAAGATTAGAAGGGTAAAATAGAAGAAATAAAATGTTGAAATATGCCACAATTCATGGGATTTTAGTATCTTCTTTATCTTCTTTATCAGTGCAGGTAGTGGAGTTGGTAGGGTACTTAAAACTTGGAATTTTATGTGGAAAAGTCTGGCTGGATATGCACACAGCATTTCTTTAGACTTTTGCCGCAGCCTGAATAACATGCACAGCAGCGTGACTTGCCCTTTGCAGATTGGACCAGTCATCATGGAGGTTTGGCTAGGAGCCTGTAGGCTTCATATAATGCTAAGGGCATGTTCACAGGCAACTTTCTTACCCTAAGGAGGGAGGACATTTTCAGGACCTTCAAAGGGGTCACTTGCAGTTCTTACTGTAAAAATTTGTGGTGGTTGGAACCCTTTGGAAACTGCTTGTCTATAAACAGCCTCAAGGGCAGTGAATGTGTACTGAGAAGAGTACATACAACCATATTTGGGATGTGGGATGTGCTGCAGATACGAGGGAGAAGTACCTGCTGATGTGATTTGGGTTTCAGAGTAGTCTTGGTCTTACTTGGTTACCCAGTGATAAACTACTTTCTACTTGTTACCAAAATGTATTTTGGAGCATCTGGAAGATGTTGGGGGTAAAGGGTAAAACCTTCTTAAGTGTACCAAGTTGTGGCAGGCCAAATGAGCAAGCTGCATAAACAGACATAAAATAAATAAGTAAGGGCATCAAACCCATAGAAACAAAAATGTAACAAACTGAAGAATTCTCAGAACATCATTAATGTTTTGCAATATATTCTTTTGTAGGCAGCTCTTTTTGCACTCCAGATGCTGTTTGAGGAAGAATATGCTTCCCGACCCATATTTGTAAGTATTTTTCGATATTTTACATGGACTTAAGTTTCATTTGTGAACTAACTGAGACGGCAGTTGATTAAAGTGCTTTGAAATGAAGGAAATGAATGTGTTGGAAATGTACTTTTTTCACATGATTGTAAAAGTAAAAACTCCTACAGCTTTGTGAAATGAGCCTTGGATAGCTCTGTTCAGCAGATCAAGCCACAGACTAAGGAATGACTTTATTCCAGTGTGTATTCATTCTGTGTATTACCACAGGAAAAGGTCTAATGATGATTTTTTTTTTCAGGCTTGCTATCTTGAGGGCAGTAGGAACCAGTGGATGAAATTAAGCAAATTCTGAAAATTCTCTTCAGGTAGAATGGGTGGCCATTTGAAGTCAGAAAAATCTGTCTTGCTCTGTATTCTTTCTCTCAAGTGTCTTTTTGTGATAGTTGCTGGTCATGAATGCATTGGAAGAAATACAGAAAAAGTATAAGCTTGTTTTGAAAGTTTTGATGTATTCCTCCAGTTTTCTATAGTTTGCAGTCCAGGCTTTCTGATTTGCAGTCTGTATCTGTTTGTAGGCTTTTGTTGAATGTGTTTACTCCTTCCTTGCATCTGTGTTCAAATCCATTGGGACGCAGGCATCTACAAAATAATCCGTCAGTAACTTTTGCAGCTT
Organism: Origma solitaria; assembly: GCA_013397895.1. NCBI lineage: Eukaryota > Metazoa > Chordata > Aves > Passeriformes > Acanthizidae > Origma > Origma solitaria. The sequence continues at coordinate 1,025,394 of VZRL01003992.1, read as the reverse complement.
ATGAATGTGCTGGTTTGAAAGTTTGCTTACTTTTGGACAGTCCACTCGATAACTTCTATTGTGTCTTGCTATTCGTCTCTTGAAAGTGATAATGAGCAGCTGTTCTATGTTTCCTTTGCTGCGTAGTCATGGCATTTGTAGTCCTTTGCGAGAGCCTCTCTTAGGCGGCTTTTTTCAGCCTGAAGAGTCCTTGTCTATTTAGCTGTTTCATTTGGTTCATTCATTATTGTTCCTTTTTGTTTTCCACTTGCTCAAGTCAGAGTAGAACGACAATAGAATATAGTATTCAAAGTGCAGACATCTGGAATTGCATGATAGCCTAGTGATGTTCTCTGCCTTTTCCATTTTTTTCTTCGTAGTTTCTGATGTTTTGCTTCACTGCTGGTGAGCTTGGAGATTGCATTCATAAAAGTCTCTTGTTACTTAGTTTAGCTTCTAGAACAGTAAAGACTGGTTTGGAGGTGTCATTGTGTAGAGCTTCTCCTGTGTTCCCAACCTTAGTGCTTGGTCAGTTAGCATGGAGAGTTTTCTGATTACATGGAGTTAACTTTTTGTCTTCGTTACCCTGAACAGAGCGGCCTGTGAGCTTGGTTGCCTCATTCTTTGCTCCCTTTTAATTTCAGTTATGTTGAGAAGTTACAACTCCTAGCACAGCTCTCTAAGGTTCCACTGATCACCTCTCTTGACTTTGTGGGAAGTGGCATCACTATTAAAACATGCTTTGCAGTAAATAGTGGATTTATTTTTGCTTGGAATCTTTTAAACTGGTTCCATCTTCTGGAAAAAAAGACTTTTGACCTGGTGTTGTGGTGTACAAATGGTACTCCCCAAATCAGTGCCCTCACTGAGATTCTCCGAACCATACACTGTTTTCTTGCTCTCCCGTTTTTCTCCTGCCTCTCTCCCTGTGGCGGGAAGGAGAGAACTGGAAGCACAAAAGCAAAGATCAGGGGTTGAGGTAAGAATGGTCTACTAGAAACAGCAATGAAACAAGAAAAATAACAGTAACAGAAAAAATATTAATAACAAAAGTATACAAAAGAGCGAGTGATTCACATGCAAAAATGCTCACCAGGGAGCTCGATCCAGCTGCAGCCATGCCACCCTGATCACTCTCTCCAGCTTGGGACCAATGTGTCCGAACCACTCCCTCCAGCTCAGAGCTGGTGTTACCCCTCTACTCTGTCCCACCTGAAGGAACCCCTTCTCCCTGGGAGACGCTCTCCTTCTCCCGCAACTGGCAATGGGGTGGTATAACCTCTGTGTCCTAGCCCTCCTGGCTACTGCAAGAATTGACCTTGTCCTGGCCAGAGGCAGGACATCTGAGAAAACTTCTCTGGCTCATGCAGAGGTCTCCTAAATTCTCGACTTTGTAGTTGTTAGTTGGGGTCAGGACATTATTTATTATTTGCACATCTCTTTATACTATTAAGGAAGTGTGATTATACAGGTTAAGTCTTACACTTGCACTACCAAGTTGCAACATTCAATATTCCCTTGTGGCAGAAGGAGTAACTTGTTTTTCACATCAGACCCACCTCTCCCACCTTTCCACCAACCGCCACCAAACAACTTGATAGCAGTCCTGAGACCTGAAATAACTTAAATGGGGAGCTGCCTAAATAAAAAAGCCCTGTGGATTGGTTCAGAGGCTATCATCAGAATGATAACATGGTACTCGTGCTACCTGCCTGCTGAGTGGCTCAGGGTAGTTTTCTCTCTTTCTTTTTTTTCCCTTCGTTTTCTTTTGTCTTCCCTGAGGAGGGAGGGAAAGATAAACCTTTGGCTATTCTTCTTTCTCCTAGATAAATATTTAAACATTTATAGGGTGAAAAGGGTTTAGTTTTTCTGTTTGAGTTGTGCCTCATCACTTAGAGTGGAGCACAGGTCTCTCTACTTTGAGATATAGCAGTTCAGCCATTTTAATTTTTCATTTTGTTGTGCATTTAATTTTTCTCCTTTCTCTGTGTTCAATTGATATTTAGGTTTCTGGAACCATTGTGGATAAGAGTGGTCGTACCCTCTCTGGCCAGACAGGAGAGGCATTTGTCATTAGTGTTTCCCACAGTAAGCCACTTTGGTAAGGAAATGTGTCATTCATTATCTTTGTTATCTGTAGATTGTGATTCCCTTGTGTTTTAATCCCTGTTTGCAGCTAAATGGAAGCTATACAAACTATGTTCATATGTAGTCACATACATTGCAAACATGTTTTGCTGTTGTTTCTTCAACACAAACTATGTTTCCAAAGAAATCTGAATTTTTGATTCATTGCTTTAAATAATCTGGGGCTTTGTGTTTATACTGAAATCACAATTAGGTTAAAATCTGAAACTGTACTTTGCTGTCTCCTACTGTCTTGGACTGTGCAAGGAGCCAATCAATCCCTGGTACAGGCAGGATTTACATCTCTTTCTTAGAGGGAAGCAGTGCTAGCTGAGAGTGTTTCAGGATGTCTTGAAAGAGCAAATCGTAAGATACCATTGCAGTGTTCTTTTTACTGAACTCTTACAAAAATGTGCCCTGAGTGTTTTTCTTAAGGATTTGCATGGTTGTTTTGAGAGCTCCTGCTGCCTTCATTTACTTTTGTTCTTCTCTGTTCAGGCAGAAAGATTGAAATAAATATGAGATCTGTGGACATGGATAATGTGTCAGATTTCGTCATTGTGCAAGGTTTTGCACGTTCATTTGAATACCGTCCCCTAGTTATCTATTCTTCTGTGTTTCTTCAGCCTGTTCTACCTCCTCCTTGTCTCCTCTTCCCTCTTTGCCTTCTTTTACTCTCAGGTTGGTTTTCTTCACACAAAAGCTTACCCCAGAAATAGATGTTTTTTTCCTAGAATATTCTAACTGAAAACATTTAGTTCACTGTTAGTAGTGCACACCATGCACATTGTGATGAGCCATTGTTTGTTTTTACAACAAAATTTCAGCTAAACCACGCAATCTGTCATCTCGATGCAGAAGCAGAAGACTGCATTCACAGTTTTCCTGACTGCCCTTGAGGCTCCACTTTCCCAGACCAGACGGTGTTCCAGAAGTAACATATGGAGCCTCTTGGAACAGGGTGGTAGTTGACTCCTTCTCTCAGCATCACGGCCTTGTCATCCCTATTTGGCATGAGTCTGTCTCAGATAATTTTTTGCTTACTTTTGCGTCTGAAGAAGAGAGAAGGGCACTGGAGCAGAAGTGAAGAATTTATTAAAGCATATTTCATAAAAGCTGTCCTATGGGTCTGAATGCTTACGGCCTGTTTCTCATTTGTGAAAAGGCTACTGTACAGCACTGTAGCAGAATGATTTTAGTTGTAGGAACAGATTGCATTTAGTTGTTGTTTCTGTGGCCAAATTGGCACAGAGTGGCTTTAGGGTTGTGAAAAAGCTGATTAATAGTAGTGTCCTAGGAATTATGTTATATGTGTTCACATGTTTCTGTTTGGGCTGTGTATGCCCTGATCAGGGTGATGTGTCATCTTTAATTCAGTTTGGTTTAGAGCCCACTCTTAAAAGTGTGTGCTTTGTGTCTGGTTGATGGAGGTGGTAGCTGAGAAACTCATGAACTGGGATTAGTAAGTGCTGAAAGATGTGTGGCAAGCTGCTTGCCATGAAAGATGCTCAGATGTGTTGCTTCAGATCCTGTGATTGTTTCTGCTGTGGTAGCATTAAGAAGACATACACTGAGTTTGGGGCCATAATGTGGATTTTCTTCTGGTCCCAAGGGCACTCTACAGCCTTACCTTTCACAGGAGTTTATGTATGTCTGCTGTGAAGAAATGAGCCAGGGAGGGAGGTGATGTTTAAGATGAGTGTGCGATGGTTGTTACACTAGGGTAGCAGTGACAGAATACCAGCAATCTGGCTCAAGGCTCCTGGCTTTTAAGGCATGGTTAACAGTTTGCTTTTCTCAAATGTTTTCTTGCATGGTGTTGAATGCTGTGAGGAGATGATACTGGCCACAGAAGCTACTTTTTGTTTCTGAATGAATGTGCATATTTGTGCTACAGTTCTGAGACAGGTAATGCTTGGATTGTGTCATGCCACGAATATACTTGTCAGCAACCCCTGTAATGGGTAATAATTTGGGTAGTTTGGTGTGTGGGGAGTATGAGCTGGAACCTTGTAAATCAAATGAGTTATGAGAATAGGAAATATGTTGTTATTTGTCTGCATTTGATAAGGACAGTCTTGCTAACTATTCTTGTCTTGCTTTGCTTTGAAAATCTTGAGGTATGAGCCTACACTTTGACATAAATTCCAGAACATCATTGCTGTAATGAATTGTGTATTCCTTGGGCTTTCTATTTGTATGCTGGGAATCTGTATGATGGATTTAAAGATACATAAACACTGAATCTTGCAAAGAGAATAATAGGGTTATCATCAAATTTTGTGGGCTAGTATGAGGTGTATCAGAGAAAGTACTTTGAAGGTAGAGCTTGCTGTTTAAAAAAACCCAAACATATATACCCTCCCCCCTCAAAAAAAATCTCCCCTCAAAAAATCCAAAACAAAACAAAAAACTAACGGAAATCCCAACTGCCTCATCCCTAAGTTGTTGGAAGAAGGGGTTTGGATCTTATTTGATCTTGGTTTGTGACTGATATTCAAGACCCTGGGTTTCAATGTTGCTGTGAGCCCCTCAGATTTCAACAATTTTTCATTCTGTTCAACAAGCAAATTGGACTGCTAGCATTTATTGCTACTACTTGTGAAGTTATCAAGGCCTTGCCTACTCATTGGAAACAGGAGAAAAATCAAAAAACATTTTATGCTCCCAGTCCTGTGCAAGGCTTTTTTGCTTTTGACCTCTGTGAAACTAAGTGGGCATACAGGCACTTAATTAGCTCATCTGCCTCTGTAGCTCAGTTAGCTGGGAGATGTGGCTGTTACCCTGCTTCAGGGTTAGCTTGCATTCTCTCTGAAACTTATTCCAGGGAAGGAGAAAGCTTATTTACATCTTCCTCTTCCAGCAGCACAATGAACACCTTCTGAGTTTTGCAGTGCTCCCCAGGTGGTTTCTAGAATGGTGAAGAAAGATCAGGAAACATACGTAATGGATCTCTTACGTACTTTCTGCAAGAGAAATTTCTCTGTTTATAAATGGAGATATTTTGAGTACAAGTCTCATTTATGTATCTGTCATTGAATGAATGAAAATGTGTTTGTATCTCATATACTGGTAAAATTGTTTAGAAACTTATTAATGTAAAAGTTCTTCTGCTGTAGTGTTGCCTTAGTTCCTAAGATGTAGCAGATTCAGTTGCCCAAGCTTAGTGCTGTGATGAGGCGTCTTGGGGAAGGCACTTGGTCTCTTCCAAAGTTGGTATAATTTATGAATGATTTGTAAAGAAAATTACGTTAGCAGCTTGAAGCAGGTCTTGCCTTTTCAACCTGTTTTCATACTTTTTCCTGTAGCACAAGACTCCTTTCCAATCTGTCATTCTCATTCCACTTGTTCTCTCTCTTACCTAGAAAATACCGAGCCGTCGTGTTGCTGCAGTTGCTGTCAAAATGCTGCCGCTTTCTTCCTGGATTTTGAAATGAAATCTTGATTTATTGTTCCCAGTTCAATTCAGTCCAGCCCCCTCCCCTCTCGTGCTTTTCTTCCACCTGAGGGTTCTCCTTTTGCACAGTCTTGCTGTATTGATGATGATGGTTAAAGAAATTGGAGATCAGGTTGGTTTTGTTTTAGATGATTGCGGGAGTTAGCAGTTGCCAGCAGTAACATTCATCTGTTTTGTGTGTAAAAGGTGTTTTTACTTCAACATAATTTTTGCAAATTTATTTTCCAGTATTGGCTTAAATTGTGCTTTAGGGGCAGTTGAAATGCGTCCATTCATTGAAACAATTGGAAAATGTACAGCAGCCTACATCATCTGTTACCCCAACGCAGGTGTGTTGGTGCACATGTTCCTATGCTTACAGGCACATGAAATATAGCTAACCTGTTCCATCTCATTAGCAGTAAAAGAGTTGAAGTAGCTTGAAAAGATGATTTTGGTTTTACTATTAGAAAGAGAGTAAGAATATTTTATACTGCTGAAAGTAACTGTTGTTAGTTCTGTGGCAATGAATCCAGAATGCTTTCTTGCATAATTGATGATTTGCTGAGTAGTGATTGCAAGGGTGATGAAGCATTTTAGTCATTATAGAATTGTAGCTGCTTTAAATATGCCTTTTATGGAATTTAATTCTGTTCTTTTGGGCTTTAAACAAATTGTAATAATTTTAAAACAAAACTATGTTTCAAGGTCTCCCCAATACTTTTGGTGGTTATGATGAAACTCCAGAAGTGACTGCCAAGCATATAAAGGTATAAAATACTTCTTCTGATTATGTCACATCTGATGTACTGGTAGATGAGAGCACTTTGTATTCTGTGCATATTTGTTACAATATTTGGGTTGGCTTTTTTTTTTTCCTTTGGGTGGCTCTATATGTCATTTGGATTGTTTATAGAAAATTTGCTGAATGATAGTGATTTGAGGTATCACTTCAGTAAAACTGCTCAGGAAACTCTGAAAACCTTAATTACTTTTAAGTACTAAGCTAAGGTTTCCTGCTGCTTGATCTGTGGGTATTACTCATTGCACTCCTGTGTTCTTACTGTTACATTTGGGAATTGTTAAACTGAGTGATATTTATGAACTTGGTATAATTTTACAGAGCTGTGTGTACAGAAACTACCGATGCTGGTAGTGATCCAGTGCAGGGTGTCTTTCCACATGACACTGGATTGGTGCAAGACCAGAACCGTGTGTCTGAAGCTGCAGTGTGTCAGCAAGAACATAATATTTGCTGCATGTTAATGCCCTTTTATAACAGTATGACCACTCTTGGATACTCAATTCATATTTTCATCTGAGGCTTCAGTGTAAAATAGGCCAGTTTCAAATGTAGTCCCTTGAAATTAGGTGTTGAAATTGCTGGTTAGCCTTGAGAATCCATATCTCAGAACAAATCCTAAAGAGAAGATACTTCTAATTGTTTTTTTAATTTAATGTTTTTCTTGTGATCTCCCTGAATTGCTTAACATATGGAGAAAAATAATTAAAAATGTATATATATATATATATAGAGAGAGAGAGAGAGAGAGAGAAACATAGCTTTAATAACTTGGAACAAAATATCCCTTCCTTTTACAGAATTTTGCTTTGGATGGATTGGTCAACATAGTTGGAGGTTGCTGTGGTACTACACCAGCACATATCAGGTACTTCATGGGCTACAGCTCTGATGGACTGTGAAGTAAATTTAAATGCTGCTTCTGTGGAGCAATAATCCATGGCTTGTCTTAGAGTTACCTGAAAAGATGGATCACTTGAATGCCATTAGCAGCAATATATGAAGTGGGAGCAACCTGGCTTTGATACCTGTGCCATGAAGAATGAGTAGAGGAGTGGTTCAAGCAGGGATTATACCTCTGTGCTTTTGTCATCTAAAATTGTTTCAGAATTACTTCTCCCTCTTCACTGATGGATAGAATAGACTTCCCATCTCTGCTTTATTGTGCTGTATGTTCTTTCTCTTTTTGGCAGTCTTATCCACAAGGTGAAACTTAAGGTTTCTTTTGATGGTAGATGGAAGGAAGGTGTATGTGTGTGTCTTGGGGAAATGCCTGAACAGAAGTTCTAGGAATGCTGTGCAGCTGGTCCTAGTCCTGATTAGTCAGAAGGAGCATTTGAAATCTTTCTCACTGAAAGTAGGTCAATGAGAAAGCCTCCTTTTTTAACTCAAACTCTAAAAAGAAAGGGCTGTTGTGTTTAATTTTTACTCTGATATAAACTGGGAAGAGGTGACATGTAAACGTGTAGAGGACACTGTGTGTCACTCCTCACTGGAGTTAAGAGAAAGTGAATGTGAACAGCATGAGTCATTCTGACATCTGAGAAATGGGCCTCAGTACAGAACAATGTTTGTCCCTTGGTGTTATACTTTTTTTTTTCTGGTTGTTGTTTTGGGGTTCTTTTTGTTTTATTTTAGGTGGGGG
>VZRL01003992.1:955010-1017300 GCA_013397895.1 Origma solitaria | reverse complement strand
TTTTTTTTTTGTTGTTTGGTTTGGTTTTGCAATCATCAGCAATTGCTCAGCTCAGCAAGTCATGAATATAGTAAGAGTCAGTGTGGTTGAGGACTGATTCTGAAATCCTTCAAGTGTCCCATTGGTACATTATCTCATTCTGTATTTGAAAAACCTTCAGCCTTGTACATTCCCTGTAAAAGGCTGTGTTAAGATGTTCTGGGAGTATGTTTTTGCCTTTGGCCTCAAAAAGTGAAACTAGCTAATTGGCCTTGTCTCCACAGTGCTAAATTGGAAATACAGCTATACATCTGGTATATTCTGTTTGAGTCTTGTCTGGAGTAATTTAATTTTAATTGAAAACTTTACTTTCTTATTGCTGTAACTCAGAAAAATTGCCGAAGCTGTGAAATTCTGTAAGCCTCGTGTTCCACCTTCTCTCTTTCAAGGATACATGCTGCTGTCAGGTAAAGTGGAGTGTAACAGTTTGAGCTTCATAACTAATGCAAGTTTGCTTTATGAATTTAGTAGCTGCTTTCTGCTGATCAGGACAACACTGTAGATGTCTGGTTCTACCTGAATCCAGCAAGCTTATGGATGTGCAACCAGATCTGAATCTTACTGTTTTGGCTAAAGGAGTAGTAGAATATTTTTATTGCCATCTTGAATAATATAATGAAGCCAGCTCTGCCAAGTCTCAGACATGTTGTAATGGTGAAGTGAGTATCTTTATCTTCACTTTACAACAGAGGAGGGTCAAGCACAGAGAGACCAGGTAATTTGGCTACAGTTATTGGCAGAGCTGGGACCAAATACTTGTATACTTGCTGTGAGAGGGCTGCCCTGTCTCACCTCAGATGTTGATTCAGTCGTACTGGAACTGTGTTTCAGCAGTAAATCCAGGTCTAGAACACATTTTGTTTTAACAAAGTCTAGGTCTGTATGTTCCACACCCAGGGCCTTCTTTTAAGCCTTTGAGCCCTGTACCCAAGTAAAAAAGTACCATCTTTTTGGTCTGGCATTTTAACCTCAGGTCAAATCAGTTTAGCATAAGTAAAATAAATCATGTTTGGCCTGTGATATCATGCCTTGGCTTATTTGGTTCTGCTGTAGAGTTTGTTTGCCTCTGCACTGCCTGGTACCCCAGGGTCTGACTGGCCTTGTTTCTCTGAACTAGGGTATGTGGTTAAGAGCTACCCCTGTTGGTCAGTCAATTCAGTGAGCTGCTGCTTCTCCTGGTGTCATGAGGTAACATAGTTGAAAGCTGAGAGAAGGTGTGCATGTGCATACACACAGATGTTCAAAGAACCATAGCTTCACTTTTGTATTGGAAAAGTTCGCTGTGGCTTTTTGTGGGTCAGGTAAATTATTGACTGTCATTGAGGAAGAATAGAAAGATTCGGTGTATATATTGGAAGTTGTTTCATTGCATTGCTCTGCTAGCTACTCATTAGAGCACTGATGTGCTGAGAAATCACTCTTCTTAGAGACAGAGACACCGTTGTTTTACAGTTTAGAAAAGAGATTTTGTCTTTCTTACACAGTTTTTTCTATTTTAACAAATATATTCAAAAATGTCTTTTTAAGGTCTGGAGCCATTCAGGATTGGGCCGTACACTAACTTCGTTAATATTGGCGAACGCTGCAATGTTGCAGGATCACGGAAGTTTGCTAAACTCATCATGGCAGGCAACTATGAAGTACACATTTTAACAATAATCTTTATAGCTGATGCTCTGATTTTCCATTGCTCTGTTACACTGTTATTGTTTCTTTTGCTGGCACAAAGCATTATTCCATACCTGTTACAAGAGTAAGAAAATGTGGAGAATTTACTTCTTCACTGTTCTTTGTTTCTCTGCTTGCCAGCTGCTAATAACTTTGTGAGAAGGGCTTTATGAGGACTTTTTTATTAAATTTAGTTATACAGCTGGTGGTGGTTTAGAAAATGTCCTGGTCTGTGTTGCACCTAGGGGTTGATTTGCAGAGAAAAGGGGAAAGAAGGTGGGTGTAATCCCCTCTTTCAAAATATGAAGTCCATCTGATTTAGAATCGATTGTGGCACTGTGGAGCTCTTGCTCTCTCTCCCCTCCCTCTCTTCCCCAGTCCTGGTCAGCATTATGGTTGCATCTAATTGTTATCAGCTTTGATCGCTGACTGCAGCATGTTACATGAGCGTTGGTACAGAAAAAGGTGCGTAGAAGGTAATTGCTTTCTTGAAACCACTGCAGGGCAGAAATGAAGAGGCCTGAAGACTCATTCTTTACTGGTGTGAATTGATACTGTGACATTAATACAAATAGTAGAATGACTTTCCTTGAGAGCTGAGACTCTGCCCCAGAGTATGCTCTGATCAAATCAATCAAATTTATCAAATCATCAAATCAAAATTAAAGCCTTACTTTGTATTTTTTGAAGTCTGACTCTTAAGCTCGTAGAAGTCATGAAGCAGGTTAGGCCTATTAAATGAAGAGAACTTTAAACACAGGTTGTTAGGGACTCTGCAGAAATGACAGAAAATAGAAAGTGAGCAGACATGGGTGTCCAGATATTTGTGTCGGCTGGGGGAAAAGCTTTGGTTTTCCTTCTTAACATTCGTGATTATTCTGCAGCTGGCAAAAATGTTGAACAGCCTTTAAAAATTAAGTACCCTGTGTTATAAAACACTGGAGCTTGTGATGCAAAACCCTTATTTCATACTGCCACAGAGACTGTGTTTTCTTGTAATCTTGTGCAGTCAGAAGTCCTTGTTACCGTGCAAATCTTAAATCATTCAATTAAGCACATGACCAACTCTCTACAGTCGGTGATGCTATATCAGCACATCAGGTCTCTGATACTGTGTTCTGTGAACAAATTAATTGTAGGTTGTCCCATACTGGCAACTGTTACGCAGTGTTGTACATTATGGACCATTTCCTTATTTTCTTACTAGATGTCTTACAAATTTTTAAATTTTTGACTGCATTCTTTGTTTAGAGAAGTGAAATGTTATCCTGAGAATAACTAGGACTTTTTTCTTCTCATTGTTGTTTTGTTTTTTGACTTTCTTCTTTAGGAAGCCTTGAGTGTAGCCAAATTGCAAGTTGAGATGGGGGCCCAGATTCTTGACATAAATATGGATGATGGGATGTTGGATGGCCCTGCTGCAATGACCAGATTTTGTAACTTGATTTCTTCGGAACCTGATATTGCAAAGGTTGTAATTGAATCACAATAAAGAACATGCTACTGACTTGTAAATTGCATTCAGAAGATGTTGATACTGTTTCATTTAGTAACCAGTTCATGTTCTTAGGCAGATGTAGTTGTCCCCCAAGAGGAAGTGATACTGCAGTAGGGAAGGCCTTTGGATGAAATACAGGATTTGACATTCTCTGTCTGTTTTCACATAAAAACATGCCAGTCCTTTTGACTGGCTAGAAGAGCTGAATGCAGGTTCTTTTTGCAGCAGTTATGAGCCATAATGTATATGTTGGCAGTGCATAACAGTATTGCTTTCCACTAAACTTAAAGTTGCTATGGATATAGGATGGCTTTAAAAGATAGCTCTGCAATGTGCATTTTCTAAAAATGAGTATCTAAATCAGAAACACAGGGTAATACAGGGAGAAGTGGAGACCTCTGTATGATACATGATGGAGCTGCCATGGAAGCTCTTGAGTTAAATTTGAGTTTTGCACTCAAAGCAAAGTGAATCTATTAATGTCACGTGGAAAGTTTTATTCATAAATGGTGATTGCTGTTGTGTGCATTTTTATGTCCGAATCGGCAAACAGCACATAGAACTGTAATTCATAACTTTTGTGTATACTCCTGGCTTACTTCTCTGTTATTTACAGGTGCCATTGTGCATTGACTCCTCAAATTTTTCAGTGATTGAAGCAGGTTTGAAGTGTTGCCAAGGGAAATGCATTGTAAACAGCATCAGTCTGAAGGAAGGTGAGGAAGACTTTTTGCAGAAGGCAAGAAAAATTAAATTATATGGAGCAGCTGTGGTTGTTATGGCTTTTGATGAAATGGGGCAGGTGAGTGTCACTTTAAAGGAGAGGTATTTTTCTTCTGAAGTGCAAGGCTTTCTTGCTCTTTTTCAAGACAAAGTTGTTTTGTTTCATTGACACAGTTGATTCAAAGAAGGTCTATATAACCTTAGCAGTAGTTTTGACCCTGATTTGTAAGCATTTCTTATGCTGCTCAAATGTTTGAGGAATCTGAGTGTTGATCTAAGTGGAGCTCTGTTAGTACAAGAGCATCTCTCACTATTCAGACATGCTGAGCTTTTCCTTCCTTCATAAAAGATATTTTTAGTTCAGAAACTGTTTTGCACGGAAGTGAAATCTTTGTGAATTAATTTAGTTATGTCAAAAACCACATATTAAACTTTGTATAAGATGATGAAACATTGGGCAGTGAGATTTGGTTTTTATGAGCTGAGCCAAAACTCCAGGAATAGAGGTGGTGCTATTTTTAATACAATAGTCTTACATATAGTCCTTCTCTAATATTTGCGATGTTCAGATTCTCAGCCTTGAGTCACTGGAGCTGTAAATGATTTCTGGAATGTTTATTTTTTGTGTGGTCTATAAGTTTCATGTCAGAATTCTTTTTCTTCACTAGGCAACAGAAACAGAAACCAAGATTGCAATCTGTTCCAGAGCTTATCATCTCCTTGTGGAAAAAGTGCACTTCAACCCAAATGATATAATATTTGACCCTAATATTTTGACCATAGGAACTGGAATGGAAGAACATAACCTTTATGCCATAAATTTTATCAATGCTACTAAAACCATAAAAGTGAGTTGTGAGCTTATTTTAGCTTGAAGTATATTGCTGAGATTACTTAAAACCCTAAACTCCCATAAAACAGAAGAACAGCCCACTCCCTCAAACAACAACAACAACAAAACACTGCTGAAAAATGTTAGACATTTTAGCCTAGTAAGGAGGACTGCTCCTCTGAAGTGCAGCCATCCCTCAATATGTATTTCCAGTAGAACAACTTCAAATAGTTCTATAAATATATTTCAATCCATTTCCTGTACTGTAAATATACTACCTTAATTAGGTGAGGTAACAATCACATTCATGTGGGAGCTGAAAGGACCTCTTTGAAGGTATATAAAAAGCTGCCTTTTTAAAATAAAATTCCCATTTCTGTGGAAGGGATTTGTGCAGTAACCTGACTTTTTATGTAGCCAAAATGTATGTAAAGAACTACAACAGTGATGAACATCAGGTCCATAGAGCTAAGGAAAACTGCACCATTGTGTTTCATAAGACACCTTGATAGATGTGGAGATGTTCTGTCAGTAGTGGGCTGGGGCTTGAACACCCCACAGGCTGTTCTGTCACCACAGGGCTCCTGGAAGTGGGGCTGCACCCTTGAGTTGAGCTGCTCAGCTGCAGCCTGCTCCTGAGACATGCTAGCAGGCAGACTGGCTGCTCATGTTTCCAGAGGAGTGGGGACTGGAAGAGCCAAAAGTAGGTTTGCATGGAGAAAATATGGAATGCTGCAGTGGGAGGACTGACTGATGTGTTCAGAATAGCACCTATGACAATGGAAACCACGGTAGCTGCTTGATCTTTCCTTTACTTGTATCTTTTCCTGCAGAGATTTGAATTGCTTGTTATGAATTTGAGTAACTAGAAGGATCTGGAACAGGGAAAAGAGAAAGGGTGCATAGGCAATGCACTGAGCTCTGGGGCCAACTGTTTTATGAACTGAATGCTTTACTTAGATTTCCTTTTCGGGGAGCATGTCTCTAAAAATCTGTGCACTTCTTATAGGAAACACTGCCAGGAGCCAGGATAAGTGGAGGTCTTTCCAATCTGTCTTTCTCCTTTCGAGGAATGGATGCTATTCGAGAAGCAATGCATGGAGTTTTCCTGTACCACGCAATTAAGGTATGATGTGCTTTTGGCTTCCATATGTTTGCACTTGGCAGATGTGCAGTGCTATGTCTGACAGCCTTGTCTGGGGGATTCTGTATGTTTTTTTTTCAGTATGGCATGGACATGGGAATTGTGAATGCTGGAAATCTGCCTGTGTATGATGATATCCACAAGGAATTGCTACAGCTGTGTGAGAATCTAATCTGGAACAGAGATCCTGATGCGACAGAGAAACTTTTACATTATGCTCAGGTAATTTTCAGTTTTAAGCTTTGAATAGTAGCTAGCTGAGCTCCTAGGCCTCACCACCTCCCTGCAGGTGATAGGGAAAACAGCCCATAAACTGCATGTGTCAGTGTAACAGCGGCTGTTCAAATTTACTAACGATGCTACAAGTGGTTCAGTTATAAACACAGAATAAAATGAGAAACCTGTGATACATCAAGCCTCTTCAGTTTCATGCCATAGAAGATGCTGTACCAGAGTTTGTTATATCCTTCAGGAAACCAAGCTGCATAGGCATTCTCGAAAGAAAATAAGACAACTCCCAAAAAATAAGAAGCAAAAATTCCAAACAAACATTCCCCAAAGAAAACCCTCACAAACTAACAAAAAAACCAAACAAAAACCAACCAGGAAAGGCCAACCCATAACCAAGCCAATCTTGCTGCTGGAGCTTAATTGAGAAGCGCACTGTGGGAGACAAAGAATAAACCTCTTGCTCTGGCGGTAATGGTTTGCTTGGAGTATATGTAAAAGGTGAAATAGTTGGTTGTGATTTGTGGCTGTGCCGTAGACTTCCAGTTCATGTAGCATGTCAACAGTGAGGATCAGCTATTTTGTGGTTTTGAGATTTTGTAGTGATGGTGGTGGTAAAGCACAAAGATTACACATGGTCCATAAGACAGCTGGGAAAATCCTGTTCTGAATGGAAGATACAGCAAAAATCTCTCATGGTTAGGTGACTCTTAGATGTGAACAAGAAGACTTGCATGCCTGTTTTGTAGCTCCTGGAGGTATTACTTCTGTGCAGAGCTTCATTTGGTTTGTATTTTGCCTTGTGGTGGTGCTTTATAGTAACAGTGGTAACATGTTGAAAACTAGTACAGGAAGACTCTCTATCTCTTGTGCTTAGTCTATTTTAGATGGTGCTCTTGGTGTCCAAGCAGTTCGCCTGGGAGTGGTCTTGGCTGTTTTAAGCCAAGTTACACCTTTGGGGTATTCAAGTTGGCTTTAAGAGGAAGAAAAAAAACGGGAGAATTAGAAACATTTGAACAGAATTTCTGTAGAAGGCTGAATGTGAATTTAAATGGAACATAAAAAGTAGACATGAAAGTGGATGATGAGTCCTAGGCCTATAAATTTGGGAAGCCATTGTTGGAATCTCTGCTTTTATTTGTGGTGGTAGTTTTATTGTGGGAGTAAAATAGTCCAGTGGCAAAACAGAGGAACTTAATCCTTGCAGATTTAGGAAAGCAGTCTTCATTTGAAATTTGAGATTAAAAACTGTTTTCCATAAAGTATATAGCTGCTGACATTCTCAAACTGAAACTTTGTACCATTTAGGGTAATGGGAGTTGTGCTTCCAAAGGCAGGCTTTTTTCATCCTCAACGTGCAATGTAGCCATCCTGATTGTAAAGATCTTATATAGTGCTTGACACTATTGTCCCTACATGTCCACCCTACATTGTCATGGGTTATTTTTAGGTTGGAATGGTTCCCTTGTTGAAGTGTCTGGCCAGAGGTTGAGGACAACTTGGTACCATTTCAATGAATCACGTAAGGTGATTCCTGAGGTGGAAAGGGACCTCTGGAGATTGTCTGCTACAACCCCTCTGCTCAAAGCAGGGCCAGCCAAGATCAGGTTGCTCAGGGACATGTCCAGTTAGGTTTTTAATATAACTAAGAATTGGGGCTCTACATTGTATCAAGGCAACATTTTATTCCTTCTTTCATTGCATTTTGCAAACTAGGCATGAGGGGAATAATATTAGGCAAGAAGAAGCTGTGAAGTTAGCTAACATTTCTATAAACGTGAATGAAAGCTTCTTCTGATTTCTTTTCCCATGATTTTGTTTCCGTGACTTTATCTTTAAAATCTTGCTGATGAGCACTCAAAAGTATAGGAGATTCATAAGACCTGAAAGATGTCAGATTATGTATAACTGAGTGAGGAAATTACTTGCCTGAAGTGTGATGACTGAACTAATGGATAGGGTGCTCTTCCACAAGGTTTCCTGGGGTGGGTGCTTCTGAACTTTCTTGCACTGTGAAGCTCTTTTGGCCTCTGTGTTCATAGCCAAAGGGAGTACGAGTGTGAGACAGAGGATATGGGGTAGTTTGGGACAGTCTATGTGCATGACAAACAGTAGTTTTGTAGGCTGGCTGATTGAAAACACGTCTGCAATATGGAACAACATAACCTATTCCAGCAGAAACTGAATTAGTGCCAAATTAATTAGAATTTTAAAATTAAATGTAGTGTGTGGGCCAGGAATCAATCTAAATTATGTTCCCAGAAGTAAAACCCTTAGGATTAGTCATGTCATCATTTTTATGAGCCTAAAAATTGTCAAACTGCTCTCTCTCTCTTTTTTTTTAAATAATTATTTTGTCTATATTTTCATTGAGGTGTGTACCTGTTGGGATGTAGACTACCTTAGTGCCTGTAGTACATCGCAGGTGCTTGCAGCAACATTTGCATGTATATAAAAAACCTTTTGAATAGTC
Organism: Origma solitaria; assembly: GCA_013397895.1. NCBI lineage: Eukaryota > Metazoa > Chordata > Aves > Passeriformes > Acanthizidae > Origma > Origma solitaria. The sequence goes on along the minus strand of VZRL01003992.1, from coordinate 1,008,695 downwards.
TAAAAATACTTTATGAGTCAGTACTTGGAAATATCCTAATTTTTCTTGAAGTGAAGTCCATAATTGTACTTATGCTTGCAAGCTCCTATGGATGTCTTTCCTTTTCAGAATCATGCTCAAGGAGGAAAAAAAGTTGTACAGACTGATGAGTGGCGCAAAAGCTCTGTGGAGGAAAGGCTGGAATATGCTCTCATAAAGGTAAAACTTGTCCTACCCTTCAGCTCTCAGAGACATGATCTCAGCTCAGACTTTAAGGGATGTATTTGGCTTTGAAAGTTCTTCTGCTGCCATTTTTTCATTAGCTATTAATTAATAATGAATAATAAATGCAACTGATTCATTTAACTTCAATAACAGACAAAACTGTAGAGGTTTGTCTTTAAACTTTAGAAGTTGAAGTCTTCGACCCTTAATATTTTATTCCACTAGTGTTGGTGGAAACACACTGCTTTTACCTTGGAGCTTACTCCTTTTACATCTAGGGTTTTTTTTGGTCCTTTAGTACTACTGCAGCGAGTGGCACTTGCATTGTGGAAACAACCTTTGAGTGTTGGGTTTTTCTTACAACATAGCTAAGAGAAATGAACAAATCTGTTAATACTGGGGACATGCTGTGAATAACTTTATCTGCCTAAGAACTGCAGTGTTTCGATTCCTAAGAAAGCCTATTTTCAATACACATTTGAGATATTTTTAAAGACTCTCAGTGTCTACAGTATTTATTTGTACTTTCATTGTGGGGTTTTTCTGGAGAGAAGGCAACTCAATAAAAGTTGTATTTCTAGCAAGATAAAAGCTTCCCATTTTTTTTCTCAGGGCATTGAGAAGTATGTCACTGCAGATACAGAAGAAGCAAGATTAAATCAGGAAAAATATCCTAGACCTTTAAATGTAATTGAGGGGCCTTTGATGAATGGTATGAAAATCGTTGGTGATCTTTTTGGTGCTGGAAAGATGTTTCTGCCTCAGGTAATGAGAAAATAATGTCATGTATTCCCCTACTTCACAAAAACTAGCATTGTAAAATGTAGCCAAAACATTCTATACTGACTGTTCTTTCGGATACAGCACAGGAATTGTAAAAATTCAGATGCTGCTGAGAAGCAGCCATTCTCTTATTTTTATATTGGAACTTGACTTTCTTTGTGTAAAATTACGTTTGTGGCTGTTCTTCCTTGTGATAAGTCACAGGTGGTGTAGTTCACAAATCGTTTGGGAAAGATGGGTTTTGGTCCTCTCTAGGACGGTTCTCTACTCTTGTTAAGCTCTGCTTTTGTAGGGATGGTTTTTGTTTTGGACCAGACCTGTTATGTTTATGCTTGCAAGTGACTCTGCGCAGCCCCACACAGGGTAGCCACAAGGCAGCCTAGCCTTGCACCATCCCCTTCCCAGAGGAAGGGTGAGGAGCCTGCAGCCCCAAGGACCCAGCAAGCACACCCGGATGCCTCAGCGGCCAATCAAGGCTCACGAGGGGAAACGAAGGGAGGGGGATGCAAGGGGTATAAAAAACAGCTGCTTGTAACCCCCGGCGCGGTGCCATAGGCGCAGGAGGAGACGCCTGTGCCCGCCCAGCGCTGCTTGACTAATATCCGCTTGCTGTTAATTAATAAATTCCTTAATTGGATCCACGTCTCTGATTGGTAATTGAGACCCAGTTGATCACATTCCTGAATCCTTTTGCTGTATTTGAAATACAGCTTTAAGTCTGAGCCCATTGAAAAAGCTCAAGAGAGAAAAAAAGCCCAAATAAAATTTGCTGTGTTTAACACCTTCCAAGTCTGGGCCTATCTGTAGCTTTTGGTTCTCTTGTGAGTGGGCTGGGAGGCTGCACTGTGGAAGAAAGTGTCATGTGTAGACCCTTAACCCAGTAAGGCCAGTAGCCTGCTGCCACAGAATGGTCTGAAAACTGGAACCTGGGTCTGCAGATGACGTTTCATTTATTGTCTGAATGAGAAAGCTAAAAGAAAACTGAGGTTATTCCCATACCTTGTCTTTATTGTTTATTCTGCCCCCACCTTTATCTGTGCAGGTGATAAAGTCTGCTCGAGTTATGAAGAAAGCAGTTGCCCACCTTATTCCTTATATGGAAAAAGAAAGAGAGGAAAGGAGAGCCAAGCGAGGCAGCATAGAGGAAGAGGCAAGATATAGTCCTTTGTGCTGTAATTCTTTCACAGCATGCTATGACAAATAAAGGAATTATTTGTTGCTATTTACATTTTTATGCTGGAGACTTGATACAGTCATATGGAAAATGAGAATCTTGGCATGATTTGAAGTAGGTTTGACATAAAGTGCAGATTTTGTGGAACTCTGCCGTTGTCACAAATTTTCCTGAATGATGCCAATAAACCTTTGTAGGTCCTTTATTACCAATGTAACTTATTTCTTGTATTTTTATAGGCATCTAATTCTGGTGTTATTTATTCATGGTACTTCTAACTTTATGGCATATTTTGCCACTTGCTTCTAATACTTCTGCCCTTGGTGAACTGTGTAATTCTCTTTTGCATGTTCAGAGCCTGTCACCATGTTTCTCTTTATTCAGCTCTTCCCTTCTCCATAGATCTGATCATTCTTCCAGCTAAACAAACCAATTTTTTCCATCCTTTTTTTCATAGATCGTGACTTCAAGACCTCTTGTTATGATAGAATAGTATGTTCATTGCATGTGTAGCCATTACCAGCTTTCAGGGGAGAAGAGAATAGGGTCTGAATACAGTTGTCTTCTCATATGTGTATTTTTCCTCTAGTTTCTGAAAACTACTTTTTATCTAATATATGAAATATATATATTTTAAAGTAAAGATTTTCATATCCTTGTGGGCCTCTCGTTTATAACATTTCCTGATTTACAGCCAACAGTTGGTGATACCTGGGGATAGTTTTAGCAGCTGCCTGTGAATATACTTGAAGTAATTGCTTCCAAATTTGGTAAATGGTCTATGTGATAGCAACATCAGAAAACAAAGATATAGGATGTCCCTAGTTTCTCCAAACTGACAAGATTCTATTCAGTAGAAAAGAGAGTTCCGATGAATTGGATGGAATCCCATTTTACATATTCTTGTCTGCTGTTTCCTACTATCTTCATAATGTGATAGGTGCTTAGAATTTTGGTTGTTAAATATTTTTTTCCTTCTCTTGTCTTTGCCTATGAAATTTAGGTTTGATGTGTATTTACATTTTAGTCCTGTGGAACCTTTCCTTGTCTTCATGAGTTTTCAGAGACAATAGAAATGATTGGAATCTGGTATTTAACACACATAAATAAGGAAGAATAGCAGAATTTCTCTGAACTGTGATAATTGTGTATTTTCTTTGTCTTCTCTTCTGTGGGTTTTTTAATAGTTCCTAATTCTCTCCTTGAGATCTTTTTACACAAGGTATCTTTGTACTTGCTACGCATCTGTTGTGTGGTTGTCCAGCATAAATGTCACAAATACAGCAAATTATCTGGGGAGAAAAATGACCTGATAATTAAACCTGACTGATCTTAATGAAAGGAGAATGCTTCATCTCCCATGCTCATTCTGGATGTGAAGATGTCTTCTTTCCTGTATCTCAAGCGGTTCTGTTCTCTGGCTGTCACAAGTCACCTTTCTCTTTGTCACCTCTCTCCAGATCTTTTAATGCTGTTCTCTTTTAATTCAGATGACAGTGCTGGTATTTGGCACCTTCTGTTTTGTTCTGATACTGTTTGAAGTTGTTTAAAATCATTACCCCATTGTTTCCCATGAGCAGTGGATTAGGATCTTCTGTGAAGTCTCTGGCACTTAATTCTCTGTCTAAAAACAAATGAAGTGGAATTTGAGACGTTGTACAAAAGACAATAAACATTCTTGAAGAGAGTAAGTGGAGATGTTCTGTGTGGCTGAGGAGAGCAAGAGGGAAAAGGCAGGGCTTCTGTCATCCTGCTTCCTCTAACTCCTGCTTGCAAGGGATGTAGTGCCTTCCTCTTAAAAAAACATGTTGTCATTGTATGGAGAATCAATGAATGAGATAAAACAGCTGCATCTATTCTCAAAGTACGTTGACTTGAAGAAAAATGATTTGCAGACTCTGATAACTGATCTGTCTGATCTTACCCAGGCCACTGTACCTTGCAGGACAGTTTCAGTCACAGACTGCCAGGAAATGTAAAGTGTTGGTAGTTACATTTGAGGATAAATAGCTGTGGCTATGGATCTCTATCAAGATGAAAAAAATAAGGCCTTTGGATGTATGCTCAGAATTTGAGGACCTCCTTGCTTAAGACAATTGAAATAAGTGTGCCTTAAATAGGGTTTATTTAAAGTGGTATGTACTATGACCCATGTTGTTTTCTGCCCAGCACGGATTTTTCTTCTTCTTATGTGCAAATCCAGCAAATTAATTTTTTTTTTTTTGGGTATCGATCACTAATTAAGCCATCAGTAATTATTAGGTATGATACAATGTGGGGCAGCATGTTCTGTTCTTCTCCCAGCCCTTGATTAATCGATTTCCCCATTTTTCTCTTGCATTTCAGCAGTATATTTTCAAATATACAAAATTTTCTGTTGATGTACTGAGATGGCTGACTTACAGACCTCCATTTTGCTTCCTCTGTTCTCTGGCCTTCTGTAAAACAGGTGCACTGGGGAGATACTAGATTTTAGTAAACAGCAACATTGGTGGGGATCCAGGGATTTTATTCAACAAATGTGTTGGAATCATGGAAATACTAATATCACTCTTGGTAATATATAAAGATTTTTTAACCCATAATATTGCGACTATAGAAGCAATGTGGGTTCATGTAGTAGAGAGCTACTCTATATGCCCAGAAATATAACATGCTTCGTAGAAGGATTCAGTCATTCAGTTCTGCCATGTGTGAAGATGAGATACTGTCTGGAAAAATATTATGTAGTTTTGCATAGAATATGCTCAGGTTTCCACTTTATTTAAATTCTATGCAATTTATGTAGTTGGTTACTGGCATCTGATGCTGGAACAGCTCAGACATACTATTGTTATAGCCTGGAGCTATTCCAAATGATGGCAGTGATTATACAACTAAAAAGGTATTGCCAAGTCCTGTGTCCTGGTGGAGAATTGCTGTGGGAAGTTCCATGGTTGCGCTGCTGGTAGCGCCCTTTGTCAGGCAGAATACCATCTAGCCTAGGACCTGTTTGTGACAGAACAGCTTCCCTTCTTCAAGGAGATCCTTCTTCCAGCCTGTTGGTTGGAAAGCTTGGGTAGTCTGAAGTCTGAAGTAGCCTGATCATTGCACTGAAAACTCCCTTGCTGTTTGTGTTGCATAAAACCCAACTTCTTCTGCCTTTGCTAATTCCTTTAATTTTCCTTCTAATTTTGCTAATTTCTCATTCTTCTCATCATTGCATCAAAAGATTGATCTTGATGCACAGGCAGATATATAATTATAAGTATTCATACCCTTTTATTCTAAATGTTAAAATCTCTTTATTGGTGAAGTATATATTTGGAGCAGAGGTACTTTCAGAGTTCAGTTATTGCACTGCAAAAAAAAATGGTATCCAGATCTGAAATTGTTTTATCTGCTATTTTGTTTTTTCAAGCACAGGTTTTTGAATAATATCCATGCGTTTTGTAAGAATAATTCATGTGCAAGTTTCTATTACCTGGATCTTTTAAGATATTTTTAAATATTTACTGTATTATCTGTACTATGCTTTGCAATTACTTGCACTATAATAGGAGTCTGGGTCATGGATTGGGATTGCACTGTTGAAGGATGTGTTCAAACATACCAAGGCTTCTGAGTAATGTGACTCTTGCTATTTCTTCAACTTCCAGGATCCTTACCAGGGTACAATAGTACTGGCAACTGTGAAGGGAGATGTACATGATATTGGCAAGAACATTGTGGGAGTTGTTCTGGGCTGCAACAACTTCAGGTAAAGAGACTGGCATTAGGTAGCTGGGAGCACAACTGTAGAAGGGTCAGTAATTAGTATCTTGGACTAGCTGAAGCTGTGGTGGTAACAGAGGTGGGCATTTCTTGGGAATTGTCCTCTACTCCCGAAGCTGTGAGAGGGAACATAGATCATAGCAGCCATTGCTTAATGGGGAGGCAAGAGGGAGTATTGCCCCGTCCTTTAATACTGTTTTTCCTAATAAATTGGCATCTGAGGTGAATGCAGTTAAACATCAATTGGAATGTAGATGAGAACATAAATTTTTGTATTTGTTTTATATCGGTTAAATGTAGTAAGTGCTATGTTTCAAACATGTAATGGCTGAAGAAATCGGATACAACAATTGCAGTAGGCAATACTACGTGTGGGTTGTGCTGGGAAAAAATGAAGTCTTGTAAGATTCAAATGAATTGTTTTTCATGTTGCTTGTTAACTATGAGGTTTTAAAAACTTGCTGGGGTATGTTTTGTTAAATAAGAGATGAGATTCTCATTCTGTTTCTGAGCTTCAAAAGTTAGAACTTGAAGAGAAGTCAGGCCTTTCATGATCTGTGTACATGCAGAATGGTTGGCAACAGTGTTGGAATGAATGGTTACGTTTCCATCAATGTCTTTTCAAGGGTCTGTCAGACATTGCACAAAGCTGAATCAGCTTTGGAACTCTCTCTTACTGTTCATTCCTTTAGTTTAGTTTTGACTTTGGGTTGTCATTTGCTCTAAAAAGAGCCAAAATTGTCCCTTTCTTTTGAAACACAAAGTGTTGAAGTCAGTAGTAGCGCTGTGTATGTGCAATAAATTCAATTTAATTTCCTCTTGAAATTCTGTTGATTGGATTGAGGCTATCTTGAGCTTTATTTAGACTTACTGAAAGGAAGCCATAGTGTTCTCTATCACCATGAGTGTGAGTGAGGCTGAGTGAAATCAGCAAGCTGAGGTGGTTTACTTGAAAAAATAAAAACCTTGGCAATGGCTGGGGTTAATAGGAATATAATGCTAACAAAGGGAGTTCAGTGTCCCATTTCATAAAATGTATGCTTTAATAAGGCAAACAACTTTGGTGTGAATCGTCTTATATTCCTAATATAAGATATGATGCGCACAAAACTTTTTTTGTATTATCCAGAGAATTTCAGAAATGCTACTGCTCTTGGTAGCCTGGTAGGTGGCTAAGCACCACACAGCCATTCAGTCACTTCCACCCAGCCAACCTCAGTAGGAAAGAGAAAGAGGAAAGGAAGAAAGAAAGAAAACAAAAAATTGTGGGTGGAGAAAAGTGTTTAATAACTGAATGAGAAGTGGAAAAAGAGAGAAAGAAAAAACAAGTGATGCAAAGGCAATCCCCTTGACACTTCCCATGCATAGACTAGTGCCTACCCAGTTCCTGACCAAAGATGGCTAACCCCTCTAAGCCACTTACCCTCCCTTTTTATTGCTGAGCTTGACTTCATATGCCATGGAATATTTCTTAGGTTATTTTGCATCATCTGCCTAGTTATGTCTACTCGCAATCTATTCATTGAGGGGCTAGTGTAAGAAACAGAAAGGCCTTAATGCTGGGAAAGCATTGCTCATCAACAGTTAAAGTTCAGTTTGACAGTATTGTTTCGGCCACACATCTAAAACACAGCACCATATCCGCTGCTGTGAAGAAAATTTACTCATCTCAGCCAGACTTAGTATAACCACCGAAATTTATTTAAAAAGAAAAACCCCTCTTACACTTGAATTTTGTTAGCTATTATACCATCTGGAACTCTTATTGAAAATTTTACCAAACCCAGAGGTGTTTCCTATATAAAAATTCCCAAAAGTGATCTTAAGAGAAACAAAGAAAAATCTCAATCTTAACTTCAACTTTTCGGTCAGTTATTTACAGTAAGAGGAATGTATTTGCCCTGTAGCAGAAATTTGATTTGTTATTTAAAGGATCTTGTGTCATCTTCTTTCTTTTCACAGAGTTATTGATTTAGGAGTCATGACTCCATGTGATAAGATACTAAGAGCTGCTGTTGAGAACAAAGCAGGTATAGAGAGATTTTATTAGTACTTCTGAATTGTTTGATTTTAAAATCACACTTGCATTTTTATTGCTGCTTATTGCATTCCTGTGCTGTCTGTGATTTGATCAGACTGTCTTCAGCGAAATCAGAACTTCTGCTTTAACCATATTAATTATTTAGCATTTGGCACTTCTGTGAAACTTAGCCTGAGGAACTGAAACCGTGTATCAAAAGGGCAACTCCAAGAGTGATATTTTAGTATTTGTTTTACAGATGGATAAATGGAGCCTTGGAAAGGTCTAAGTAACTTCTTGTTGGATCTTAAATTAGTAAAAGAACTTTGCATTTGGCTTGCCAGATCAGTGAGTGTGAAATCAGGAATTAATTGTTCTAATAAATAATGAACTTCCTGAAACAAGTTGTAATTGCTTTGAAACAGTCTACTGCATCTTGGAAAAGATGAATTGAATGGAACATAGGTGGTGAAGTTTGAAAGTGTTTGCTGTTTCTAAGAGCAGAATTTATAATTATTTTGTCTTATTTCCCTCCTCAGTGCTGAATTTCTGAGACTTGGAGCTTGCTAATCAAAAGTACTGTTTATTTATTGCTGAAACTAGAGCAGTAGGTGTCCAGCAACTGTGAAGACTGAGAAGTATCTTAAACTGGGGATTTGGAATCGCTGTTGTTCTTGGAAAGCTTTCACTTTCTAATTGGGTCACACTTCCCTTCTAGGCCAGTGACTACCCTGCTTTTTATCTCATTATTTTCTATCTGGCACGTGAAGCTATCTGATGTATGAAATGAGCCTTCCTGTAGTAATTTCTATGTCTTTCTAGAGTGGATTTGCTTAAAGTTTCTTGTACGTGTGTTTGTAAATTTGCACTAGATATAATTGGCCTGTCTGGTCTCATCACCCCATCTTTGGATGAGATGATTTTTGTCGCCAAGGAAATGGAGAGATTGGCAATAAAGATTCCTTTGCTGATTGGAGGAGCAACTACTTCTAAGTAAGATATGTCAGTTGGGAAGATGGGCAACATGTATGCAAACCGTGTTAACTAGTGAAAATTTATAGCCCTTTTTTTCCCACTTTCCCTCATTTTTCTGCAACACACATACTGATACATGTGTTGATATCTTGCTCTGATATCTTGCAAGATGTGCTGGTATCTTGCTCTAAGATTGACTGTTATATCTTGTTTCAGAAGTCCTAGATTATAGAGAGAAAATGTAGTTAAGACATAACAAATAGTGGGCATCTTAAACATTTAAATTTTGCAAGTGTATATTGTATGTTGAAATACTGTATTTTCTGTAAAATTTAATGCACATATGTATATTAATATAGTTCTGTTCTTCTAAGGAGTTGAATCATCTATTTTGATTCACCAAAGCATTCTAAAAATGCAGGATTTTGAGACTAAAAATAGCCATGTTGACATCAGGGAGCTATTATCTTTAGGGAAGGTACTGTATTTACCTGGATCATTGTTCAATGTGGTGATGACTGGGTGGAGCCTCCAGAGCTGTTCAAGCAGGCTGATAGGGGATAAAGCCCAGCTGCTTGTCTTGAGGTACTTATGTTGATTTTTATAGACTGAGCTGTTGAGATCTTGTTCTCTCAGATCTGTTCAAATGAAATAATACAGCTGCTACGATTTCCTGAAGACCATGTTGACAGCTCACTGACACCTAGTATTAGCATTACCACAGTTGTGTTCTGGGCATGTGTAACAGCCGTGGGTCATGCTTTGCTGGCTGGTTTGTGTACAATATACTTGAGTAGGTGACAGCTGAGAAGACTGCAGAGGTCATTTTTTGTGTAACTAGAAGCTGTGAGCAGTATTGCTTTCTTTATCAGAGCAACACATATTGTCTTCTGTATTTTTGGGTTTAGCAAATAATCTCATAATTTGACAGACAGGAGAGGTGGAGAGTAGGATCACTACCTGTCTTTATTGTTCCTGCACATGTAATGCAAGGTTCACTGTATCCTTTTTCTCTTTTTCCATATGAGCCTCTTCCTATGGCTTTAATACTGAGAAAAAACACAGATGGGTTTTTCTAATTTAAAAAAAAAAAAAGTGGCGAGGAGAGCAAGGGCTTTATTCTAAGTGGAGGTCTTAGAGCCTTTTCTTCAGATCTTCTCAGTGTTTTCACCCAGGGCATTGTAGTAATTGATACCAAATAACTGGCATCAAACAATTTTGTAGAATTCATTCACAGAGAGGAATGTAGCTAATAGGGAAGCAGCATATCCTTGAATATGGGAATTACTGAAGAATATATGTATACTTTTGAGTACAAAAATTACGATTTTATTCATGTGAACTGTATATAAATATATACTTGTACATATGCCCAGACACAATGCAGTGTCTATAAAATATATGTCCAGTACAGGTACTCTTTATGGAAGATTGGATTCTTAATGTATATTTAATATTACTTTTTCAGTCTTAAATTTAACCTCCTGTGTGCATTCCTAAAGGTTGTGTGTGTGTGTGTCAGAACTTGCTAATGAAGAACCATCTGCATTTTTTTCACTGTAATAAATAGGCATTGTTATTTGGAGTAAGTACTTGGAAGAGTATATAGTGAGGTTAGTTTGGAAGGGAGGGAGGCTGGATTAAGTCTCCAGAATCGACACAATAGAGTTTCTTCATAATTTACAGTAATGATGTATGTAGGGGTTGATACAGGGCCGTTTTAGGACCATGTCCTTTTTTGTTTTCTTTGTCTGTTCCTATCAAAATAGAAGAGATGATACCTTCTTGTAAAAAATGGAGTTGCCAAGATCAAAAGTGCACCTCCTAGAAGCAAATTCAGGAGATGCTGGGCAGTTGTTTACACAGCTGTGTTGCACAGTCATGAGTAAACCTCCATGTCTGAGTTCTTTAAATATTTGACAGAACCTGGAGAAAAAGGTGGATCTTACCTTGGTTGTGGAAGATCGCTTCCTGGACTCTGATTTAAATTTAATTTTTAAAATGGTGTTTGACCTTAGCATACCAGAAAGCAAACTATGAGGCCTATAAGATCTTTGTTCCTACACTTGCTTGCAGAGTTTTGACAGGACTCTGAGCAGAGCTCATTCTTGCATCGCTAGAAACTGTTAGCAGTGTTGCTTTCTTTATCAGAGCAGCACATATTGTAGCAGACCTCTTAGAGTCCATATTTGGTGACTTCAGCAAGTAGTCTCATAATTTGACAGACTGTGGAGGGAAGGGTGTCTCCTGTCCTTATGGCACCTGTAGTTATAATGCAAAGTTCTCTGTATCTTCAAGATGTACGTTTGCAATATTTCTTGACCACTGGCAGAATTTCTTCTTCAGCTGTATAGTGCATTGGTGCCTCTGATTTTGAGAAATGGAATAATCATCATTGAATTAGGTTAATGCTAATCCATAGACCCAAAAACCAGCATGTGGGAGGGAAAAATATAAGATGATCAAAAAGGATTAAAAAAAATTGTTAGTTCTTGGTAGGCTTAGTTTGGAATATTCTTATTGAAATTTTCTGAAACTCAAAACTAATGAGTTGCTGATTTTCATTCAGCTGGTAAGACATTGAGGGAATGTGAGCTGGCACATTACTTATGAAGTGTTCTGATACTCTTTGAAGAAAAATGTTTATATACCTGTTATTAAAATCTGTGTTTAATGATTCATGCATAGCAGATGAATGAATGAATTTCTTCTTTTGAAGTTCTGGTCTATGCATAAAGTTAGGATTTATTTCACTGGGATTTTGTCTGTGTTTCTTTGTTGGTGGGTTTTTTTGGGTTTCTTTTTGTTGTTTTCTGGGGGTTATTTTGCTTTAGTTGTGAAATGCTCACTCTTTTTCTTTTTCACTGAAGAACTCACACAGCTGTTAAAATCGCACCACGGTATAGTGCACCTGTAATTCATGTCCTGGATGCGTCCAAGAGTGTTGTGGTTGTAAGTTCTAAATTATTGTTTCTGATCCATACAAAGTTATATGCCCTGGTTTTTTGTTGTGCCTTTCATTCCTTTCCTCTAAGACTTAATGTTGTGGCAGAAAATTAAAGTGGCACATCAGAGACAACTTTCAAAATTACATTTGCTTCCGCTGTTTTGTGTTGCCACGTGGTTCTCATCTGACTTGTGTCAGTTATTGTCACTGGGTGCTTTAATTTAAATGTCCATTTCTCTAGTGAGGGCAACATTCACTGAGTCCTTGACTGTAGTTTTATAGTGGAGACTGATGGAGTTAGATGTGAGCTGCTATTCTGGCTAATTTTAATGTATTTCTGAAGTTAGTTAGATGGCAACATAAGTACTGAGAAATGTGTGGCTGGAGTTTTTTGAGATGGATTCTCATCCAGAGAAATGGGTGGTCTTAGCTGGCAAGTACCTTGTGGTAAAGAGTAGGCCAAGCTGTGTGTAGCATCAGTCTCTGAAGTTTTTGAAGTATTCTCCTCTGAGGTCTTCCCAGAGCCAGACTTGGCTCTGCTAATATTACTTGTGTAGTAGGGCAGTACTTTTAGTAATAACCGCAGTCTAAATATTAATAGTTTGAATGCAGGTTGCAGATTATTGGTAAGGCTTAGTTTAGTGTTGCCAAGAGAGTCTGACACAGGTTGCCTAGCATGAAATTCATACCCTGTCCTTACCCCATGGTGTGTTACAGTTTGTACTTAGTGCCTTCTCTTTGCTGTTTTTTTCAGTGCTCTCAGCTCTTAGACGATAGTATAAAGGATGATTTCTTTGAAGAAATATTAGAGGAATATGAAGAAATTAGACAAGAACACTATGAGTCTCTCAAGGTACAAATATAATTGATTATCTTCTTGTTTGAGGTGGTTGGTACTTGCCTCGTTACTCTTGCTGTTCGGCTCCTTGTGAGGACCTTCAGGTATATTTGCTCTGATATAAAACTTGCAGTAAAATTGAAAACTTCCAGAAGTGCTTATGAAATAGAATTTTCTAGCCTGTAAGGCCTTCTGCATGAGTCTTAACACATGCTTGGCAAATTCTTGATTGTCCTCAGTGGCCAATCAGTGGTATCTAGGACCTCCATGGGGCTGGCAGTCATGTCACCTAAATCAACCTACAGGAGGCCAGTGCTCTCCTGGAGCACTGGAGATGTGGAACTTCGACTGGGATAATGGAAATGGTACTGGTTGCTTTTGCTGGTACTGAGCCACACTCTACTGAGAATTTTAAACCGCCATGCTATCCTAATAACAGACTCGTTTAGGTAAGGGATCAGAGCAGTAGGAGAATTCTTGCTGTACCTGTATTTTAGTGTATTTTGAAGTAATAAAGGAACTTCTGGTGTAGTTCAAAGGAACTAGAAATCTTGTAGGCCAGTTTTATCAGAATTATACAGGCAAAAATAATGATATGCTTATGATGTAATCTTCCTTTACAGCTGGGAGCTGGGAGTTGTTGAGACTGAATCTGTTGTCAGATTTGTCCTGAAGAGTATTTTGAGTAAAACTCTACCATAAAGTCCACGGTTACAGTTTATGTGTCTGAAAGATGGCTGACTGTCTGAAATTAACCTTTCTGTCCGTATAGGAAAGAAGATACTTGTCTCTACAGCAAGCTAGAAGAAAAGGTTTCCATAATGACTGGTTATCAGGCCATGCACCAGGTCAGTTTATGTGTTAGAATATAGCAGTGTAACAGCTTAAGTAAATTGGTATCTGTCTCAGCAGAGATTTTTTTTTGCATTAATTTGAACAATCTGTTTCTGCTTTATTTTTTACAGCTCACTTAGAAATAAATTAATATTTAATAAAAATAACTGAAAAAATCATAAACCAATGAGTTACCCATAGCAACATATAATCAAAGAAAACTCTAATGCTGGCTTTTGCAAAATAATGTCTGCCTGGCTCATTACATTGCACACCTTACTGTACCATATTTGGGGAACACACATCATGACATGGCATTTTTATCAGATTCCTCCTTACACTTTTTTCTACCCTTCCCCCATCAGTTTTTGTACTGGTTTGTTTTGATTTTTTTTTAATTTATTTTTTTAATTAAAAGTATACTATTTATACTAGAAGTATAAACAGCATCCCAGAAGAAGTTGTACCCTGCAATAACATTAACACTGCTTTCTGTCCTTTCATTTACCAGACGGCAAGATGCTAATTTTCAGTAGTTTATCTTAATGTGTTACAAAGTATTGAACAGAGAAAACAAGATTGTGGCTTTCCATGTGATTTCCATCTTGCTTTCTCACTTGTGTGTGTGCATCTAAACAAGTCTGTGGTGACTGCAAAAGTTCTTAGAAATTATGTATAAATTTACAGAAATATTCTGCAGTATCATAGTATATAACATGCCTGTGCGTAGAAAGGAATTTGTAAATATGAAAGGTACATGCCCATGAAATACGTCAGGTGTTGATAAGTTTGTGTAGGTTTTTTTGGTCTTGTGTCTTGGCCAATATTCTGGCCAATAAAATAAGTTCTGAAGTCCAACAGCTAAAAACTATTGATTTACATGGAAGAACAAAAGGCCTTAAATTTTCTATTTCAACTTTATATGCCTTTTATGCTTTTTTTTTCATTACATTTTAACTGTGGAGTATGGAATGACTTGGTAACAATAGGACAATGAGAATTCTAAGACAATTGGTGTGGAAGAGGTCATTTGCAGTGGTGGAGCCTGCTGATCATCAGGCTGTAAATGTGAAAGCAATTTTAAACTCTTTTCATCATGTTAGATTGTATTTCTGATTCTTACAGTTAAACCGAAATTCATCGGCACAAAAGTCTTTGAGGATTATGACCTGAAGAGGCTGGTAGAGTACATTGACTGGAAGCCCTTCTTTGACGTCTGGCAACTTAGGGGAAAGTATCCCAACCGGAATTTCCCTAAGATCTTCAGTGATAAAACTGTAGGTGAGTGTTGAAATGGCATTTACTTCATGTAAATAACCCTAACAGGCTCATCGTGCTGAAGTAAGATTCTGAATGTTTTGAAATACATTGGAATAGTGCAAATACATGGAAATTAACATCAGTGAAATAATTTGTTCAGAGCAACATTTAGTGAACCACCTGTCGCCATGTCAGGCTGAAAAATTAGTGGGAAAAAATGCTCAGTCGTCTCATTTGGTACTCACCTGCCAAAGCACAGAGAGGTATTTTATTGTCAGAAAATGGCAGCTGAGCACTTAAAGTATCTGTGTTCCTGTTGTGGGTGAAGATGGCACGAGAGCTCTGTCTGCTTTTGAAACTCTTCAGTAGGCTTTGAAATAAGTGATGAAAATGCACGGGTGACACTGAAAGCAGCGTTCTGGATCTGCTGCACTGTGGTAATGTAGGTGCACACGCCAAGTCTCTGTTGCTCTTTTTTATTCTGTGTTCTCTGCCTGTACTAGAATGGTGCTGGCTGAAACATTTTGTGGTTTGTTATGGGCTTTTTCCTCTAAGGTACATGTTGTTACAGCCTTAAAATCACTCTGCTATCTTCTATTTGCTGTAGCTGGCAGATCATTGCAGTCAGAGAGTTACATGGAAAATGAATCAACCTTCCAACAATTCTTTAACCTGTCTACCCAGTTATGAAAATGTGCCTTTTCTAAGACATTTCCTTTTTTTTTTAAATATTTTGATAGGTGAAGAAGCAAAGAGAGTTTATAATGATGCTCAAGAACTACTGAAAAGATTGATTAATGAAAAGAAATTACAAGCCAGAGGTGTGGTTGGGTTCTGGCCAGCTCGAAGTGTTCAAGATGATATCCACTTGTATGCTGTAGAAGAGGCAGTGGGATCTTCAGAACCAATAGCAAAATTTTATGGCTTGAGGCAACAGGTACAGTGACAGCACATTTGTTAAATGACTTTTTTTCCCCCTGAATCACAAGAATGTAATAGAAGTCGCCTGTGAAAATCTGTGGAAAATAATTGTTGTAATCTCTCTGCAGCCATTGTCATTTCTTTCCATAATAACAAGATCCTGTTAGTGATGAGCCAGGTCTTTGGATTGTAGGATTTGTAGTGTTTTACACTGTAATAATTGTACAAAATGCTTTATAGGTTTGACGTCTTCCGATACGATGCGCATTTTCCATCTCAGTTTTAATATTTAAGATGTCCTAAAGCAATGCGCTGTATAAATTAATCGCATGAGTCTTGTGTTGCTAAATTAGAACCTAATGAACCTTAGTTCTCTAATATCCCTGGACTCCATTTCAGGTGAAAAATTCTGCTTGAATGTGTTAATCCTTAAACCCAGTTAGAATTTTTAAAAAATGGAAAATAAGGCTCGATGGAGATAAGTGTTTTTGATAGTCTTTTTTTTTTTTGTAAAATTCATGATATGAAGGGGCTGTTTAGAATAGTTGGATGCTAATTTTGATTGAGATAACCATACTTACCTAGATTTGTGTTTAATTCGGTAGATTGAACTTTAAAAACATTCTTCATAGTTCACATATTCAGAGTCATCAAATGTGGGCAGAAAAATATTTAACAACTACCTAAATGTCTGGAGTGCTATGCTCTATGAGGACAGTTGTGTGCCAGCATTGCAGAGCTGTATAAAGAGATACATAGCTCTTAGTTTATCTGTTGGAGTTTGCTGAGATGGATCTAGTGTATCTTGACAGTCCATGGCAGATGTTTATATAAAATGCTCTCAACAAGCACACAGGCAGGGACGTTCCAGAGACTTGTGCCTTAGTTAAACATTTTGATATCCCATGTAAATCAACTTTACTACTGTTTCTTTTACTGGCTTTTTTTCAGGATTCTCCCAAGGAAAATATCTGATTTGATGTTATTCTTGTAATGCTTTTTATTATTGTAATACTGTTATAGTCCTTAGGCTTTTTTTATCTTGTATATCCCCATTATTCAGGCTTCTCTCAAAGGTTAAGGCCCTGAAACTCTGTGCATACTGTTCTTCTGGACTCCATGTATTTTAGCTGCATCTCTTCCAGCCTGATGTATTCAGTAACTCAGCAGAGTCTTCAGCAGAGCAAAGTAGAAGAGAGTAATTGTCTTCTGTTTCTTATATAAAACGTTCCTTTCAGTACACAGAGTTCTCTCCATGACATTGACACTAATTAAGGATGTGATGTAAATCTAAAAGTTAGAGATGCATGTAATATTTTCCCTAACACTTAATAATTACAAAAGAACTTAAAATTAACATAAATTTCACCTGTGGGGAAAAAAGATATTTCTTTAGTTTTATGGTGCTTTCTGTAACCTTGTAGGTTAATAGATGATTTTTCTTTGTTTTTCAGGGGTGGGGGTTTTATTTGCTTTTAAGATGAAATTAGGAATGGGTGAAAAACATTGCTAAAATATTGTCACAGAATAGAAAAAAAAAAATCTTCAGCTGAGTGATAGCCATTAAGTAACTTCCCTCTCTCTGTAAGTTGGGTAGATTTACAAGAACTATGCCACCTCTTAAATAGGAATCATGTTTCCACAGTGAATATACCCATGAAATTCAAGATTTCTTTTTGCGTGCTGAGTCACCTCTTTCTGTCACTTTTTTTCCATTTTGGAAAAGGATCCAATGAGCAGTATAATGCCCTGTTTCACAGTATCAATTTGGTTGGAAAAGACCTCTGAGATCATTGAGTCCAACCTATGACTAAACAACCTCATGTCAACTAGACCATAGGACTATGTGCCATGTCCAGTCTTTACTCAAATAGCTCCGGGGATGATGACTCCACCACCTCCTTGGGCAGTCTATTCCAGTATCTAATCACATTTTCTGTGAAGAAATTCCTCCAATTATCCAATCTAAACTTCCCCTGGCACAGCTTAAGACTATCCTTTTGTTCTGTCAGCTGTTATATAGGAGAAGAGACCACCCCCCACCTGGTTACAGCCTCTGTTCAGGTAGCTGTAGAGTGCAATGAGGTCTCCTCTGAGCCTCATTTTCACCAGCTTCCTCAGCCACTCCTTACAGGACGAGTGCTCCAGACCCATCACCAGCTTCATTGCTCTTCTCTGGACTTGCTCCAGCACCTCAATGTTCTTCCTCGACTGGGGGTCCCAAAACCGAACACAGTATTCAAAGTGCAGCCTCACCAGTGCCAGGTACAGGGGAAGAATCACTTCCTTGGTCCTGCTGGCTGCACTGTTTCTGATACAGGCCAGGATGCCATTGGCCTTTTTGGCCACCTGGACATCCTGCTGGTTCGTGTTCAGCTGGGTGTTGACCAGCAGCTCCAGGTCTTTTTCCATTGGGCCACTTTACTTTGCATAACCCCACTTGAACTTTGCTTAGGATTCAACTTTTCAGTAGTGATAGATACGTTTTGTTTGTGTTCGTGTGTGATTAGTGTAGACTCTGCATCCTGGGTGCTGTTTTGTCTGGATTACTGAACACATAGTTGGTAGCATAAGAACCTTGGAGTGTTTATAATCTCATAACCATTCTACAGGGGGAGTTGCTGAAGAATTCTTCAGTTTGCACATCAACCATCACTTTTGTTAACAAATGTGGAATCTGTTACGGGTAGAGATGAAATATTCCTTCTCTGACCCAGTGGTTGGCACAAGAGTATTCCTTACTTTGTAATAATTTGTTTGTAGTATAAGCTGTTAAATCTTGGGAGCTGTAAATAGAAGCAAAATGTGTGTTCAGTGCTGCATCTCTCTTCTTTGGTGGTTTGTTCTTCAGTGGTTCAAACACCCTCAGAGTAAGAGAGTTGCTTTTCTTCTAATTTAACTATAGGAAAGCTACCGTGGCTCACAGACTAGTTAGGTATCTGTCAGAAATGCCCTAAGCCCTTTAGTCTTAAAAATACTGGTCTTTAGCTTAATAGTGCACTAATGATGTGTTTTAAAGTGTTCTGATTCATCTCATTAATTTCATTACTTTAGGCTGAAAAGGACTCTGCCTGCACAGATCCATATTACTGCCTCTCTGACTTCATAGCACCACTGGATTCTGGCATTTGTGACTACTTAGGCCTGTTCGCTGTGGCCTGCTTTGGTGTAGATGATTTATGCAATGAATTTAGGAAACAGGATGATGAATACAACATCATAATGGTGAAGGCTCTCGGTGATCGGTTGGCAGAGGTAGGAGGTTTTATCATGTGTTTCCTTGCAACTTTCAGCCAACTTAGAGCTGCTTCTGTGCAATGCAAGTAGGGGTAGCTCTAGCTGTATATTTCAAGCTATACCAGGGTTTCAGAAGTTATTAGATTCAATTATTATTATTATTATTATTATCTGAAGATATTTACTAAAGTGGGAATTCTTCCTGACGGGCAACTGATGCTGGTAAAATCACATAAGCTGCAGGAACAGTTCAGAAAAGCTGTTGCCCACTTGGAGCTAAAGGAAAGGTTCTCTGCTAGAAGGAGCAGTAGCACATGCTGGTATCTGATCCTATCATGGATGCAAGAATGATGTGGCCTTCCATAGCTAGACCTGGACAAGACACCCAGATAGAGTCAAGACATAAAGAGCTCAGCGCTATAATGATGTGTCGCTACCATAGGTTAATGAACTTTGTCTTTTCGGGTTACTTGTCCACATCTATACCTCTTTGAGTATGTAGGATTTTAAAGCAGTACAGTCAAAAAAACACTGCCAATAAGAGAAGTAGCTAAAATATCTGGACTAGCAAAATAAGTATTGCATGTGAATTATAATTTATCAAATTTCTCACCTACGTTAGGAGCTCCCTTGAAAATGGGAATGCAAGAAAGTATCTGTCATTGTTCATCTTAATCAAATAGCTATTGCATCAGTCTGTACAAATAAGAAAATAAATATTTTCATTCTATTCCAAGGCATTTGCTGAGGAGCTCCATGAAAGGGTTCGAAGGGAATTCTGGGCTTACAGTAGTAGTGAGCAGCTGGATCTCTCTGGCCTACGCAAAATTAAATATGAGGGAATTCGCCCTGCTCCTGGATATCCAAGCCAGCCTGACCATACAGAAAAACTCACCATGTGGAAACTTGCAAACATTGAGGAAGCAACAGGTAACTCTGCTTTACTAAAATTCCTAAACTATTTTTATGTGAAATCAAAATTTCAACAAAAGAAAAAATTGGGTGGTGCAGAACTACATGAAATACTAAACTGAAGTGCTTCTGGGAATTGCTGTCTTCCCCATTTTACTGCCATTTTTATTTTGCCTCATTCAAAGAAGAATTTGCAAAACACTGGCAGTGCTTTTGGTGGAGGAGTTGTGTCCCTAATTAGCAGATTGCACACAAACAGGGTTCTGCTGCACAGAGAAAATTTCTTGCATCCTTATGGTTGTAAGAAGACATTCCAGATAGAAACAGGAAAAAAAGCTAATTCGGCAGCGTATTTCCTGGTCCACATGAACCTTGAGATGGTAATTCTTAAAAAGGGATTAATTCCATTTGCTTTCTTCTGATATTTTACATGTCAGATGTTCTACTGCTACTTCCACAATTCCAAAAATACCTTCCTGTACTTCAAAACCTCATTTGCTAAAATGTCCCAGTTTTTCCCTTCAAACTGTAATGTTTCCTTCCTTCTTTTACAGTAACTGTAATGAAGGTCTGCAATGTGCTTAAAGCTCTGGGGTTTTCTTAATGGTTAACAAGTGGAAAAAGGGTTTGGTTTTAGTTTATCTGAAAGTTTTTTGGTTTTTTGAGTTTGCTTGAAGCTGCCCCAAAAAAAAAATGTTTCTGAATTTGTGCTTATTCTCAATTCAGAGAATAAGAAAATTCTCATTGTCTTTTCCAGGAATTGGTCTAACGGAATCACTAGCAATGATACCTGCTTCTGCAGTTTCTGGCCTCTACTTTTCCAGTCCCAATTCAAAATATTTTGCTGTTGGCAAGATATGTAAAGATCAGGTAACTTACATTGTCCATTGTAGTAGTGTTAGAGCATTCAAAATCATCTGATGAGCAGATGTTTCAAAAATTTTGTAAACACTTAATGCTGGAGTTTCAAAATCGTTACTACATTTTGTGGTCCCCTTGCAGGTTGAAGATTATGCACTGAGAAAAAACTTGTCTGTGGCAGAGGTAGAAAAGTGGCTGGAACCTATTTTGGGATATGATACTGAACAACTGTGATATTTGTTGGTGAACTTCTTTTTTTGATGGTCCATTTGCCAGAAGGAACAAGAAAATTCTTCCCACTGGAAACAGCTTTCTTCCATCCATCCCAATAGCTTGTCTGATTGTTTTAAATTTTTAATCAAGGAACTTAATATTTCAGATGAAATCTGTCCGGTGCCCTTGGCTTGGGACCTTGAATGTATGTCAGTTCTCAGTCATAGCAGCATACTTTTATTTATTTGTACTTTTTGCACAAAGCTAGCAGAGAATCTAGGTGTACGGTGAGATGGCAAAGTCACAAAAGGTTTTATACTGAGTGATCAAGAGCAACTGAAGTACAATAGATCTCCTTTTAAAAAATCTTCTGCTCATTGCTTAGTCTTGTGCTTGGGAAGACACGTTGTTCTCTATAGTAGAACTAACAGATTAATACAATCTTCTGGTGCAGTATCAGAGATGTGTATTGTGATATGGGATGAATGAGCCTATGGAGTTGTCTGCTTCATGCTTTCTCTTCCTTTCAGCAAGTCACAGTCTGTCTATTCTGTATTTTATATTGTCTATTCTATATATACCTAAAGGGTACTGGCACCTCCTGCCTTACAGTTAATGTTGTGAGGCTTAATTCATACATAAACAATCATTTGTATGTGAAAATTTTCAGACCAGCATATGTGCTACTATGGACAGCCAGAAAGCTTGGAGCTGACATCTACAGACTTTTTAACCTTCTAGAAAACTGGATTTTAAAAGCAGCTGGTACTGTCATATGTAACATTTAATATTGTAGACATATTCTTCAGATTTAAATGAGTATGTTAATTGTTCATAGCTCTCAATAATTTCTGAAAAGTGCCTCAAGTGTTATTTAAATGCTAATTTAGTAAAATATTATGACAGAAACTCCTCATTTTTTGGTCTCTAATTGTAAACAAAAGACCAATATTGTATGGAAGATGTTCTTTTAATAGTTTATTGCAATCTATTAATAGCTATGTAATTTTCGTAATGTCCTCATCTGATTTTATGCTAAAAGAATAATCTTGATTCAACAGTTTAATAAAGATAGTGTTATCCTATTAGGATCCTTTAAATGGCAACAATAAAATGCGTGGAATAATCTGAAGGGATAATGTCAAAATTAATATGTACTTGTACCATGAACCTGAAATTATAAAAGTTTCTGTGGGGTTTTAAACGTAGTTGCATAAGTGTGTTCTTAACTGAATCTTTTAGAATGGCACATCCTTTAATGACTTACAAAAATAATTTCTAAATGGATCTCCCCTCCCCCTGCCTCCCTCCATGTCAAGGGACTTGTGACATGTCCTTGCTGAGCAGCTGATTCTTGTAGTGTGAACGGTTTCTCAGTAGAACCCTCGTTTAGACTGCCAAAAATACAGGGAAACATTCTTAATATAAAAGATGATTTGTTCCTGAAACACGTAGCCTGTGAAAATTGAAATCCTCTATGCTTTGTTTTTAGTAATTGTACTTTTGCTAATCAATTTAGTGCTTGGAATATCTCCTCTCCGGCACTCTTCCATATTCTTACATTTGGAAGCAGAGTGCCTTCTTAGTCAGAAAATTTGATTGTGTGAATGGGGTCAAAGTTTGACTTGCTCAGCTTGGTTTGTTTATTGATTTCTTTTCCTGAAATCAGTGGCAGCCAGTTCAGTGAGTACAGCTGACAGCAGGAGGTCCCCGCTGTCTAACAGTGGTGCTGTTATGTGGTGTGCAAGCAGAGGGTTTCAAATTGTGTGCAGTTGCTTTAGCCTTTCACACATGGCATCACACACTGAGAAGAATCTTCATGTTTGCCTGCTAAACTTGTCATTGTGAGAATCTGTTTGCAATAATTAGTGGTCGTTATTATGCAAATGTTTTTATCAAGGACGATTCCTTTAAAACTTTGTTATTTTAAATTGTCTATTGACATTTTCGGTAAGACAAATTTTCGTTCTCTCTAGAGCTATGGTAAATTGTGAAGGAAAAGAGTCTCACGATTGTACCAGGAAATGCTATTTCACTTGAAAGACTGACAACTTCAGAATGCATAAAATATTTTTTGCAGGGCTTTTCTAAACACTGCTAACAAAGGTACTAGATGTAAGAGATGATGAAAAATTTAGAATGCTTTGTAAACAACTCTGGTTTAGTTCTTGTGAGTAATTTACTTTGGATACTTTTTTTTTCTTGTAAGTCAGGCAAGCAGCTTGGAGATTAAGTTTTGAGGCAAATATGTTTTATGACTGTCAGGAGGGAATACTACCCTTAAACGTGCCCCTTCGTTATCAGGTCTGTTTCAGTGCTGCTGTTACTCCTGGGAAGAATCTAGTGCAGCTTATTTTGTCATGAGGGTGCCATCAAGGTCAGGTCATCTCTCAAACAAACCCCTCAAAACTCACATTTATTTTTTTCTGCAAGTATTCGCGCATTTTTTGTGGATCTTCTGCTTTCTTGTTCAAGAATGTGAAAGTCATACACCCTTTCAGTTAACTTCTGCTTCTTTAAATACAAGTCATGTCCAGAAAATGAGGGGAATAGTGAAAGGCCTTTGAGGACCTTGCTTTTTAGAAAAGGGTTCATTTACTAGTAACTGTGACTGGGTTTCATTAATTTCCCTTTTAAAATCTTTGGCTGATTTACCTGAGCGTGCCGTGAAAAAGTGGATTCAGTGTCTTAAAATGAAGAGCAAGAAAAGAAATAACTTCATTACTTAGTTCAGGAGGGTGGTTTCCTTACAGAAACAGCAGCACATGTTCTCAGTTACTGGAGCAATGGATTCCTGTGCCCTCAATTTATCATGGCCTTGTCATGGCAAAGCCTGTTCAGCCGTGCTACAAAGCTGTTTCCTTTGATTGTCAGGCTTCTGTAGGTGCCAGTTTTCAAATGAAGATGCACTGTGAACAGAATGCAAACACGTCGGTCCTGCTTTCACACAGCATTTGTAAACTGTCCAGCTAAAGGCAGAACCAAAAAACCAATGCAGTTCACCCCCATGTTTGTTCTAATAATACTACCATGGCTGAATATCCCAAGGTTTCTGACCATGCCACATGCCTGATATAAATAGCTATGCAAAGGAGACCTCAGCTGAGATTACCAAACTTGGCATTTTAGGTTTGTGATTCAGCTCCAGCCAGGATGGCAAAAGCAAGCTGGTAATTATCCTTGCTGGCCTGAAGCTGCCATGACGACTGCGGAATGAAAGGCCTCATTTTCTTCCTTGCTGCCCTAAGGCACCGCTGTGTCCTGTGCATACAGCTCCTGACCAGACTAAAGGGGAGTGATCTCCAGCCAGGGTGGGTGGTCTCTGCCATTCCTTCCTAGAGAAAGAGCATGAAGTAAGGGGTGGGAATATAGAAACTCAAATTTACCTCATACTAGTTCTTAGCTCATAGTCTTTCCTACCCCATCTCCCTGTCTATTTGGCCTCCTCTTCTTCTTTTTCCATCCAGCAATCCTCCTCCTTAGCTGCACATCAGGGTTCTCTGTAGGTTCTGCCAAAATGGAACTGTAAGAAGTCTTTTACATGTCTGAACAAGTTCCTGTTCCAGAAAGGGAAGATTTTTCACCTGGCAATCATTGGATCATATTAATAAATGATGCTCATAGCTCTGCCCATAGGAGCCTTATATGTCTATTCTAGTCATTCCTAAAAATCTAAGGAGAGGGCCACAAGACATGTTCAACTATTCCCTGTGTTTTGACTGCATCTTTGATTACATGGTAGCTTTCATCTAGATAGCAAAACTAAAATGTGTATTAATTGCATCCTTTGTCAGTGTGCTGTTTTAAGCCCACAATTAATAATAAGCTGATAATAATAAAACTAAATAAAACTAATGTAATTTTCAACTGAAGTATTTTAATGGTGTGAACTACTAAGAAGAAGTAAAGAATTTATCTGTGCCTTGCTGTTACAACAAATGCTTTTAAAATTCTTTCAGTGGTTGATGACTTAAATATTTTATGATGCAAAATTTGTCTTGAGTACAAACTCAGGTTGCAAAACACTAATAAGTGGATGTAAAAGGCTTTATCACTGCTTTCTAGAAATAGCTGATAAAAATTATTTAGGAGACTGGAAAGTTTGCTGGAGAAATTTCTATGCATGTACTCCATGTAACAAAAGAAGCTTGAGTAGCGTGGGATTCACAGAGGGTAACTTAATTGCAGAAGAACAGGCAGTTCTTTAGGGAAGAGCTGGAGGATTAAGAGTTATGGCAAACGTAAGTCTCTTAAAAACCAGATATGCACAGTATTAGTTACTGCAGTAAATGAAAATAAAAACCTTTCCCTTCTGTATACATCAAAGTGTAAGAAATGCAATTTGAGAATAATTTTTAAGGATCTTTCATTAATCTAATACGTACTTGGGATTGATGAGTTATATTAGCACGTTTAGGAGTGGGAGAAGGAGGATGAAATAATTAGGTCGTGAACTTGTTCTAGGGTTAAGTAAGAAGCTGTTGCAAAAAAAGGATACCCCATGTCACGACACACCCCTATTTTCAAGTTGTTGGATTCATTACTTACATGATTGTTTCTGAACGGATTTTTGGTGACACTGGCCTTCCCTAACTGGAAAAATATTGTGAGAAATGAAAAGAAAATGTCCTGGTTTTTCCACAATTTTCAAGAGTTAAAACTGCACCAGCTCTGTATCTGCACATAGGCGTCAGTGCAATTTTAACCCAAGAATTACTTCAATCTAGCAGATAAGATAGATCTGGGTGTGTAGGGGTAATGGGGATTTTTTCCTTACTCAAGGTGTTTAAAAGATCAAATTTTCCTCTCTATAACTGTGCAGCTTTTAGTGGATGTTTTGTTCTTTACTCTTTTACACACTTGGTCTGTACTTGATTCCCCTTCTCCGGCTTCCCACTTCAAGTGTGGATATGTGACTGAGAGTTCTCTAATGGCCTGTTAGTGCTATATGTTTGTTTTTTAAACTAAAAATAGGTGTTATTTTCAGATTTTGTTGAATTTCGTGAAGGTTCTTGTCAAATAGCTTCTTCCCAGGAAGTGGACAACTTTACTCTTTTAATCTGGCCATCAGTTGGAAATCTAGGTTGAGGTTCAGAAGTGGAGTGCAAATATGAGGTCTAAAAAGGTGTCAGTTCTCTGTGGTTGGTGGACTCCTTCCGCACTTCTGTTCCTGCTGTGACCTTGTGAGAACAAATATGTTCGTATCTCTCTGTCCATTAGGGCGGCGGTGGGACAGCAAGTAAGGGAGATAAAAAGCTGCACTGTACGTCCAAGGGACTTATTTAGCAAACTGTTCTTTGGAGATGCATCAGTACAACGTGTGCTTCTGCCTGCTCAGGGCGTGTTTTCAACTGCTGTCTCAATCTCGTCTATACTCAGCTGCTTTTATTTCAGGAAGCCACTACTGCTGAGATCTCGTGCTTTGCTAAACACTGCACGAGGCCCTCTTTGCATAATTGGTCATTTGTGATGGATGGCTTTGCAGTAACTATCTTGAGAGCTGAAGTGAGCTAGAACACCTCCTAGCAGGTTTTCTGGCTGCTATTAAAGTGTCTGGAGAAATTACTACCTCTCTGAAACACAAGTTCGATCAGTCTTAATGCAGTAATCTGGAAAGAATATTTGGTGTTCAAGTCCTGTCGAAAATAGTTGAGGACTAATAGGATATGCTGTAAAACCTCCTTCAGTGCTCAGCTTCATTGAAATAGATGGCTGGGACTATGAAAGTAATTTTTACTCTCATTCTGAAGCACTTACCTGAGAGAAAGTGAAACCCTATCAAGCTGGGAATAGATGAACTTTCCAGTCCAGTGTGATTAATGGTAACTAACCATCTCAGGGGTGCTTGAGGAAGATTGCAAAACAGAACCAGCAGCATGGGCATTGATTTGGTTCTGCACCCTGAGAAGGTGTTAGGGTGCCTTGGTTCAGGATGCAAGGATTGGCAAATGCTCTGAAAATGTTTTTGTGTTTTCAAGCCTCTTGTAATTTTTAAACAATACTGTTTAATGAGAGTTTGAGCTTCACAGTTCTTGACAGTCATGAATATACATTGTTGTAAATTCCTATATATTGTTGGAGTTTCACTTGGCCATTTTTAAAGAAGAGCTGCCTTTTAGTTAAACTTCCTCCTTAAATATATGTTTCATGTTGTGTAATTCTACAAATATCAGTAAAATTACAGTACTGTCACATCTTTCATGCTGTTCGTGCACACAAAATGCTGAGCAATGGCAAGGCAGCTGCTGCAGTATGGTTATTGCTAATCAATCTGAATAAATTTGAGAATTTTATTACAGTTTCTCTCCAGAACTGTCAGCATGAAGTATACAAAATCTCTTGCTTTTGTAGCTCAAATGAAGCCTGTAATGATGTGAAATTCTTAATGTTATATAAGACACCTTATCATGTGGTCTCTTGATCTCTTGGTAAAATATGTCTTGATTATAAGTAAACCGAGAGCGCTTTTTCTTTTTTTTTTTTTGGTACTTTTATTGGCTCTGTACTTCTGTAGAACTTTTTTTTTTATTCATCATATTTCTGCTGCTGCTGCTGGAATTTTTACTTAGCTTCTAGACTGTTACATTTCTCTTTCACTCATGCATATTTGCCAAGTATCTTGGATGTCAGAGTTACTATTTTCATATCTTCTGTAGGAAATGCCACCATTTGCAAAGAGTTCATGCTTTGCACTCAGCTTTATTGTTGCTGGGAATCCTTCTAAGCCAAGTGCCCACAGAGCTGACTGAGGAGTTGAGGGTGCTGGGAAATTAGGGAGACTAAGTAAGTGTGTGAACAATGTAAATGTTTATCTCTGTGCAGTTGGGTTACAGGGGTTCAAAACTTGCAATGATGTATTTGCTGATTGCCTTAAAAAATAAAAAGATTCCTGGACTGTGCTTCTCTTTCCCAGGTAAGAATCATTTTATTTACTACAAAGCTAATAACAATTATAGAAATCAAACATGAGACTGCTGCTAAAGTTAAATATAACTCTTCATGTTAGTATGTCTGAAAAGCCCTAAGTCAGCTTAAGAATAAACATGAGTGGTTTTGGATTTGTCTCTGAAATAAGTTTTCCGTAAGATATTTTGTGGGTGTGGCTGCATGGCTATTTCCTCTGAAGCAGAAACTGAAACAATTGGCATGTCTATGTCACAAACATTACAAGCTTTTCAGTATTTGTGGTGGAACATATTTTCCCTTGCTATGAGTACACCTATTGCATTGATGGGTATTGGGAGAGAGCCATTATTTAATCATGGAATCATTGGATATACTGAGTTGGAGGGCACCCATCAGGATCTTTGAGTCCAACCCCTGTCCCTATGCAGGACACCCCAAGAATCACACCATGTGCCTGAGAGCGTTGTCCAAACACTTCGTGAACTCTCTCAGGCCTGATGTTGTGACCACTTCCCTGGGGAGTCTGTTCCAGTGCCCAACCACCCTCTGGATGAAGATCCTTTTCCTAATATCCAACCTAAGCCTCCCCTGATAAGTTTCATGCTGTAACGTTTGATATTTCTATGTAAATATTACAATTACAGCTGCTCGGGGAATGCTGCCTACTCATTGTGCTGGGTCTCACTCCTCCTTGGAGCAAGCAGCATGCCTTTGCTGGAGGTTGGTATGAGCTGAGGACAGAGAATTTTCACTACACCTTTCCTCGCTTTTGCTGTAAGCAGAATTGAAGGGCACATACCCTTGCAGTTGCCCCAGCATCACTGACAGTAACTCCTGAGGTTGGGGAGGAGGAGAGAGGAAGAAGGGAGAGTTCTGATACGTTTTTAATTAATTTTTTGAAGTCTGCAGTCATCAGGGCCTCTATTTATACATGTTTAAATGGTCATGGGTCTTGGATTAAAAGAACTCAAGCCAACAAAACCAAAGAGCCCAACAGCAACCAAAATTTTAAATGCTAAATCTCCAGGCTAGTTGAGTCCAGTTAGTATTTCCATTAACTTTTACTCTCTTCACCTGCACTTAGGTAAAATATATGGACCTGTAACAGTTGTCTTTGCAAGGGAATATTTTAAATAAATCATTCCTAGACTGCTACTGGTAATGACAAGCCAGTATTTACCTATATAAAATACCTATGCCTCTATTGATAAATATTCTTTGGAACCACTCTGATGGCAGAGGTAAGAACCTGAGTTAGCCTGGTTGTACCTCACCATTTCTGTTTTCAGCCAGTTAAAAAAAACCAACCAAACCAAACAAGCCACAAACAACAAGACTTTGCTTCAGCCTGGTGAGTACGAATTGGTGACTGTTTGCCCTGCAACACTGCTGCAAGGGGAGGGCTGACTGCAGGATGCATTGAGTTTCTGGTGCACTAAGCTTCAGCATGGCCACATGCCCAAGTGTATGCAGGGAGGAGAGCCAAGTGTGCACTTGGAGAATGATGTAGACTCATTCTGTCTGATGGCTGGGGATCAGTGAAATCCAGTTCCCATATGTCACCTCTTGATTTACTATGAAGCTACTGTGGAAAATTGTCAGCACAAAAAGAAGATTGCTTTCTTCTAATAGTTCGTGTGAATTTTATTCTCAATTCTTGGGATTCCTGACCAGCTGTTGCCACAGAGTAACTGCAACAGTGCATGAAAGTATTGCCTGTAGAAGCAACTAGTGTAGCACAGTGTAAAGATACCACTGCTTATAGGATTGTGGAATTGACAGCTGGATAACCATGCGACAGAGCACTTGAGGTAGGACTTAGCAGCCTGTAATTTGAGCCCCAAGAAAGGTTTTTTAAAACCAATGGATATGACTCCTTAATGAAAAACTGTAGATAATACAGTCCCTGTAATCTTTTGATCCTTCAATCAAAACTCAAGGATTGGCTGAACTCCAATATGTAATATAAACCTGATCCATCTTAGAATGCAACTGGCCTGACTTTAAAATATATTCTCTTGGTAGAGAGCAACCATGCTGCCTTTTCCCAGTAAAATGAAAAGTTGCTTAATACAGTTACCCAGTTACTCTGTAGAAGCCAAATATACCACGCTCAAGGTTGTGCTTTATTAGCCAGCGCAATTCTTCTAAACTGTGCTACATACCTTTTTTAATTCTAGAATGCATGAGCAGTGGATGTTAGATTATTAGACACAAACCATTGCTGAGCGTCTTATATTTTCAAAGGCATGATAATTTTAAGAAGGAATTTTTTGATGGAAAAAGTGATGTATAAGCATAAAATATTTCCTGCTTTCAGAGACATAACTGGACAGTGTATATGTAAGCAGATGAGGTAAGGACTGTGAATGCACAGATTGGATTTTGTTCCATAAATATGTATTTAGCAGGTGTGCCATCCTACAAGCACAGCCTTATGCTCCATAAAGGAGCTGGAGGAGCACAGTGTAGTTAATCATCAATGCTTGTGTGGATCAGCATGAATATTCTTTAGAAAGAGTGAGAATTCTATATTCAGCTTGAGAGTTTACAGCTTTTATACAATATGCCTTTTGAGTATAGCTGAGCACAGTTCTTCACATGCTTTGTGGGGAATTGTATTCTTTGTTGCATGTGAAATAGAGAGTACCAGCCTCTTCTGCAACAGAAATGTTAATTGGGGTGATTGATTTTTCTACTGGAGTGGGAATTTAATCTTACAACTTTTCATTATGTAAAGGATCCAAGTGCCATATAGGAATGGATAATTATCGAGAGGTGCCATTCATATGGGAAGAACAATATAACTTTTTATCAAGGTTCTTAACAAGGAATTCTTATCATCCGTCAACCAAAAAGATTTGTTTTGTGCTGACAGCAACTGTATTTTTTTTCCTTGAACGTTCTTGATGTTTCAGTAAGAATTACAAATTTATAGGAGTCATGGTCCACGTTTGAGAAGCTGCTGGGCATCAGCACATCAGAGGGTAAGCAATAAAATAAATGCATGTACTGTGCATGTGGAAGTCAGAGAAACAGTCAGTTTGAACCTTTTACTAGCTGACTAGAAATAAAGGTTTTGAGATACCTATAGACAAATCGTGAAGAGAAGCACCTTTTTAACACGTCTTCTCAGATATCCTTTGAATGGTGTTATCTGCATCCCTTTATACTACTTTAGCAGTTACTTCAGAAAAATGCAATTTGAATTCCTATGTTTCCAAACATTCTCTTTTTGAGATTCCATATTTTGATTCCCATGCATGTCATTACCATAATAGTTTAGTAGGTTCTTTGCACACAGTTTGAAATCACTTATATTTTCTGTTTCTTATAACTGGGCATGTATACATGTCTTCTGCAACACCATGACTTAGAGTGGAATTCTGTGAAAGACTGACCTGCAGTTTTATTCTTGATTAATGAAGAAAAACTCCTAGGAGTTTCAAGATTACTTGATTTACTTCTAATATCTAACATGGTACTGAGTTGGATCAGATTTTGTTCAGATTTATATTCGTTTTTGACTATTTCTACTCCCATTTTTCTGATTTTCACTGCATTCCTATTGAAAGCACTGGAGTGTTGTCAGCAAGGTCTGTCCTCTGGAACCACAACTCTTGAGGCCTCTCTGCGCTGTTGCCTCAAGAATTTTGCCTTTCTTTATTGTTTCCTACTTGAAATGGGATGCGCTCAGTACAGAATTAATGATGACATTAAGGAGGGAGATACCCTCGTACGAGGTGATGCGAGGCTTGCCAAGTGCCTATTTAGACTGCACTAATGCACACTGGGCTGTTCAAAGTGGAAGCTTGCCAGTGACCTGCTGGTGGTGTTCGTGCCTGGGAGCTGGTGCTGTCATTGCCTGGCCCCGTCCCCAGCCTCCACACTCATCCCTGCTGGCTCCAGCGCTCGAGGCTGCAGGAAGGGGCCTCAACCACCCTAGGGGCTGCAGCTCTGACCCTCTCCCCATGCTGCCTGGGAAGCCAAAGCACCTGGATAACACTGTTTTGTTTCATTATGCAGCTGCTTACTGTGAATGTCCAAGAGAGATGCAGAGAGAAAGGTGGGCAAGGTGTGAGGACTGCTTTTCTTTTGTAGGAGTGAGTGTCAGCTTAAATACATGTTAAAGCACAGCTCAAGTAGTTTGCTAAATGGGAGCCCTGACTCCACAGCAATTAAGGTTACAAATGTGGGAGAAAGGGCAGAAGAAGCCATCATGTTTTCAGCTGGAAGGTGTAATGCTACTGACAGGACACCTGGCTTACCCTGCCTACGTTTGTGTTCCTGCTTTGCTGGAGGTGTTTACACTATTCAGAAATGCTTGCTTGAAAAGTGTGGTAATGAGATCTGGCTGGAAAGTCCACAGTTCAGACATGCACTCTTCTTTGACTAAAATGGCAATTGACTTAGATTCTTATGGCTCAAGTTTGTTTATTCAGTATTGAACCACTGAGATCCAAGGACTGTGTTTCAAGTAAAGGCATTGCAATGAATTAAGAAGCATAGTAAAAGTACCCAGGCAGGGCTATAAACTATAGCAGCAAGAGGTACTGTGTAAATAAATATTTTAGACTGTCAAAACTTTGTTTCATTTCAATTATTCTAAGCTCTGAAAATGAAGGGCTTCAGAAATCTCGGAATTGTTTGAAGGAGTAAATGCAGAAACAAAAGTCTTGACAGCTTTGCAAAATCTTTTCTTGTGGGAAGACTGCTTGATAAGATCTAAAATGAAGTCCTGCCCAAATGTGGTCATGGAAGAGTGAAGGAGCACAGTGATTTTCACAAGAGCTGAAATGTTAGCAGCAGCCATATTTCAATGAGGACAGCTACATCCTTCCCGTATTCAGCACATGACTCCCTATCCCTTGTCTTAAATAGCTGTATCATGTTTTTGTGAGCTACCAAACCACCTGTGGAGAGGCTCTGCTTTACACAGCAGCATTAAAATACTGCTCTGTATGGCACAGAGAAGCTTTGTCAAGACCAGTGCTGATTTCCTGGTGCAAATATGGCTGCAGTCTGGGGTTTGTCTCCCAGGCTGTGTCAAGGAGGAATCTGCCTCCTCCCTCCCATCTTGCAGAACTAGGCCTGCAAGAGCCTGTAGATCAAATAGAAAACGAAAGACAGACCTTTATTTTTTTACGGTTCAGTAGCTACCTGATCAACAAGTCACCAAATGCTGAAATACTAAGGATTTTCTAACATAACTTAATTTACTGAAAGATATCAATCTTTTAATCTGCTGTTACTGTGCAAGAGTCACATAGTGAAATCTCTGTTGTGCTATAGGGAAGTGACATAATATGGTCAAAATCTGAAACTTGTATCAGATCAGGTACCTTGTGGTGGCTCTGTCAACACTTCATTTTAGGCAAAACCTTGTCCCTGTTTTTCTTTATTTTGTCTTAATTGTACTTATTTTCAGCCAGACTAAAGGACTACTACCCCAAAATACCTCTCTGCTCACTTACCAAAGGCCAACCAAAAACTCCCTGACATGGAGACAAACCTCAGGAGTTTAAGATGCGGAATAACTTTCTAGAAACAATAAGAAGGAACACTAACCTGTGTACTGTGGAGCACAGTGGAGAGCCAGTCATTTCATACAGCTTCCCTGACTCTCTCCCCAACAGCAGCAAAGGGAGAAAGGCAAAAATGGCACCCAAATAAAAAGGCAAAATAACTAATCTCTCATGCAAGTCCGGGTCACTGACATTTTAATTTGTTTGTTAAAAAATAATATTTAAAAAAAGGCACCCTTTTGGCATATGGCAAAAAGAGTCCCTCAATTTTACTTACTATGTGGGCAGGAAGGAAGTTCTTAGAGGGAGGAGACAGAGGTTAAAAGGACAGGGAGGGCCATCTTGAGGTTAAATTTTCCTGGACAGTGGAGAATTTGTGGGCTGCTGCTAGGGGAATCCCTTCCCAAGGTAGCATCTGCTGCTCCTCCTGATGCTTTTGAGGGCTGGAAGGATGATTCTCAGTGGGTCTGTGTCCTTACTCCATGAGTCATGCAAGACCAGGGTTCCCTCCTCGTCACACACAGAGGAGATCCTGAGGAGGACAGGCTGAAGGCAGGCTCGGGGCAGAGAGAGGTGACAGAGGGGATGTGTCCAGCCTGATCCCCATGCCCTGCACCCCATCATCCTACTCCTCCAGCCTCATGGGGCTGGCTGAAGCATGAAGTATCTCTGTTTTAGTGATTTCCTTACCGCAGAAATGTACCAAGGGAAGACTGGGGTGCTGAATTTGGAATATAGACAGAGCCTTGAATGGAGCCCCACAATTGCTCACAGGTCTACTGCTGAAAGTGCAGCCCAGCACAACAGATCCCTTGTAAAACATTAGTCCTTGGTCCTAAATCCTAGGTCCTAAATCCTAAACCCTTTCCCATATTTTCAGCTTCTTCATGCTACTGTCAGATCTGGACTCTTTCTCCTCCAGTCTGAAGCTTCCCCTCATATGTCAACATGTGCTGCTAGCAGAGCTGAGAGCACGAAGAAGAGTGGCTTTACAGCAGTGACATTTCCCCAGACACACTCCATTCTCCTGGAGCTGTGTGTATGAGGGTAAACAGGGAAGTGCAGCCACTTTGCTTTGATGCTCCCGGAGCCTTCTGCAGAACCTGGACCTTGTATTATCCTGAGAGAGAGCATGAAGTTTCCGTGGGGTCCCGGCTGGCCAGGTAAGGCAAAAGCCATCGAGCACTTTCTGGCAAATCCATGCTGTTTGCACAGGTTTCTGCTGAGTGCTAAACTCTGCCAGTGCAGGAGAGAAGCCTGCTGGGAGAGCGTGTTTGCTGTCTGCTTCCAGTGGCAAGAGGCTGCCTGGGCTGTGGATGGCAGTGTGTGCTGCGCTGTGCACAGGGCGGTCACGCTGCCTGTGGGCACCTCATTTAGGAATGGAGCTGTGCTCAGTTCCCTGTATGGGCTATGGAAAGAAAAATACTTATTTGGAGACAGATTCAGGACAGAGCTGAACTGCTCTTCCATTCAGCACAATAAAAATAAGACATAAAAAACTCTAAGCAAATAATTGTTTTAAAAGGTCTACGCAACATTAACTGGTCTGGTAAAAGACTACATTTGTTCTCTTGTACACACAGCTGTAAGGTCTGTGTTTCTTTACAGCTTCTTCAGTCTGTTTTGCATCTTCCAGCAGACTGTGGCATATGGAATGGAAAATTAAAACTTTTGATTTATGTGTTGCTGCTTTGCTACTTTTGGCCACAGTAGAATACTTACAAATGTGAGATGACAACAAATATTTAGTTGTACAAGTAACGGAGATGGTTACATCTGGGAGCAGAGAGAATGGATAATACATCACTCTAATAGTTTCTATGTGCTGGAAGAGATTCTGTGGTTTTGTAGCAGGGAAGTAAATAGAGAAGCACTTCCAGCCCCCCAAGCTGCAAAGACCAGATAAAAACTGAGCTGCTGCAAAACAAGTTTACATGAGCATTGCCAGCATGATGGGCACACTAGGAGTTAGCAAAACAGCAAATACAGTAAGAACAAATGCTGTGCATGAAAAATCCTGTTAATACATACATCCCCCTTCCCCTAAACTTTGTGTGGTGCTAGTTTTTCAATGTTTTCTTTTTCTCAAAACTTCGAGCACGTTCTAAGTTTTGAAAATCTGTGCAGTATCTGTATTAGCTTGGGACTTGTCCAAAAAATGTCAAGAGGCACTGTACTCTTGATGACCAACTTAGGGAAAAGAAAAGGAGAGCAAGGCTTTCATGGTTTTTAAGCTTGGAAGAGACTATTAAAATCATCACTTACTATAATCTCTTTTACAGAAGAAGATTAGAGAAATTTATCAGTTAATGCTGCATAATACCTTTACCTCTGATTTAAATGTCATCTTTCTTAGAAAGCCATGTAGGCTGTAGGATTCGAATATCTGTGTTTAGCTGGTGCTTGATTTTGTTTCAGAAATACCTATTATCTGTAAATAATATTATTCTTCTTATGTGCTTGCAGACAACAACAGAGCTGAAAACCTCTGGCTGCTGTTTTCCCCTCCCTGAATTTTGCAATTCCATTCTCCAATATATTCTTGCTCAGTTGTGCTCTGATAGAAAGGCAAGACCAGGGAAAACACTAGAGGCATTTTTTGCTAGCTGTCTCAGTTATCAGAATCTGTTCAGGGTCACTCTGAGACCTCTGAATAATATTTATAGGGATATAAGAGGAGAAACTCTTAGACTCTTTTATGGAGGCTTCACTTACGTTTACTGGGAGGCAAAACTTAATATGCTAAAGTAAGCTTTTGAGAACTAAAGCAGTGAGATTTTTCCTTAAGCATTTAGCTTTGCAGGGGCTTCCCACTGTGCAATTATTCATCAGTAGCTGATGTCAAAGATAGGACATAAAATCCAAACAAATCTAAAGTTCTGTCTTGGTGAACGTATGGCTATAATTGTGTTGGCTTTAACAAATTTTGAAGATTAGAAAACTTTACTGTTCAAGTCTATCTCTACAGTACAATATATTTAAAGTGGCTAATAGTAAATTAAATACAGAGCCTTCACTTTGGCCAGTTATTAGCAAAAATCCAATCTTGTGAAAATCAAAACATGAGAGTCTAAAAGTGCTGCATATTGCGCCTGCGAAGCTTGGCATCCCTTTTCTCATATAGCCCTTCAAGTTGAGGAAAATTACTCTGAAGGCTAACTAGACAGGATTTAATATCAAAGCTGGATATATAGCCAGCCACCTTCTCAATTTTAGAGAAACATGGCTCTTGCTTCAATATGTGACAACTTACTATTTCTAATCAAAATGATATCTAGTATAATTTTGAAATCATTCCCCAAAAATACTTGTTCAACTAGATGCAATTCTCACTCTAAGTGAAGTACAACAATGAATTTTTCAGCATGTGGTGAAATATATGTGTACTGCTGGCAATTCAGAAACAAAACTAAAGGTGATAAAAGCTAAAAGTCAATGACCTTTGCAGGTAGAATTTAATCCTGGATAATGAATAAATATTTATATTCAGTAGGAGAACAAAACAGGCAATCTGAAACAGCAATTGGTATAAAATGTAAGCAAAGATTGTAAGATATAAGATACGTAAGCAAAAATTTTATATGATTATATGAAATTTCAGAGTGACAGCACTAGAAAGTACATTTTGAAAACGGAAAGGAACACTTTCATAGTCGCTTTACCTAGACAGAATCACTGAGATATGGGGCTATTAATAAGTCCGAATAGGAAAGAAACAGGACAGTCAAACATCTTAATCACAACAGTCATTTAAGTAGGCTCAGACTGTAATTCCCTTTAGGCTATTAATTGCATATCCACCTGATATCCAGTTCTGAAATTAGGTCTTTGTGTTCTTGTTAAACTGGTTATTTAAATACTGAGTAATATTATTGAAGGAACTAAGTCTGCTTTGCATTGAAAGGTTTCTTTTAACTGGACTAAATTTTCTTCCATTAAAGTGAAAGAAAAGAGTACATCTCCTTAGAGATGAAGATTTTCTCTGTCAGTCTTCATCCATTCTCGTGCTAGAAACCAAAACTGTTGTCATTCACCTAATTCTAGGGAGCTCTTAAAAAGAAAGCATCTCTTCATCACCTGCAGCGTGTTCTCAGGATGCTGCTTTGGCCCAGGTGACTGTGAAGAGCAGTGTAGAACTAAGGTTGGTTTTTTACATGGCTTAAATTCTATCAGAAATTCAAGTGTTTGTGTAGGCATCACTGTTACACAGGATGTACCTGTCTGGGTTCCAGCATGTTTGTAAAGCTTGCTGGAAGTCCAGAAAGCATGAATGTATTTATTGTGATTATTTTAAGTGTGTCTTTCTGTTATTATAGGGTCAATGTGAAATAACGCATTTTCTTTTACCAAAAGTCAGGAAACTGCATGTGAATATGAGAAGAAGGCAAATGCTACTTGAGACAAACACAGAAGTAGTCATAGATAAGGAGATCATTTAGGAGATGATAATTCTCCAGGTCTGGATTTCTTAAAATCTTTTGAGAAACTTGTCATCTACCATCTTCTCTACAGTATTTGTATACTCAAAGATGTTTACTGTATTCTTTTCTTATTGGCAGCTTTAGTTTGAAAATATAGATAAAGCACGAGAGATTAACTCTTTCAGTATCTGTATTGTTTAGAAAAATAGGGTCAAGTTACACTTGTTCACGTCACTGGCTGTCCTTAGCTTAACACTGTTTCAAGATAGTGTTGAAACTTCTGTACTAAAAATATCCTATAGCTGACAAGTAAATGGAATCAAACCTATAAGGTTGTTTTATGTAACACTGAAAGGGAAAGAAAAGATCAGACTAAGAAGGAAAGATTCTGTCTGTTGTGTAGCAGACTTTCAGCTCTTGAGTTTTATGTCTACTGCCATCCCTAAATACATGTGTGACTGTCTGGAGAAGATTATCAGTCGGGAGGCACACAAATATACAAGCCTTTGGTCATTTAAAGGAAATTTTATAACTATGCTTAGCCAGAGCTCTCCCTGGGTGGAGGAGGGCCAGAGAACAGCTTGAAGCTATGTTTCAGCTGTAAATTTTGGATCTGTGGCTGGGACTATGTAAGCTCCAATGTCTTAAAATTCATATTAAAGAAAAATGGGAAATTCATGGGGGTAGGAGAGAAACAGAATGTATTTGTTGAGCAGAAGCCAGCATGTAGAGTGTAATGGTCTTTACTTTGAGATGAAATAGTAACCATCTGTACTATGAAACTCACCCTGCAAGCAAAATATGTGTGTTCAGATCTAAGCTTCTGTGATTTCTTCACCCTTTGAAATTATCAAACCTTCTTTTATGCACTTTTATCTCTCCTATTGTTTTGGTATCTCTCTGTCCCTACTTCTCCCCAGTGTTCTGGCATGTGCTGTACAGCTCCATGGTCAAACAAGTCACAGTTTCATGTTTTCCTGCTGTCAAATACCTTTTGCTTCAAAAACTGCTGTAAGCATCAGGCTTTACTGTTGCTTCCTATGATGCACATCCTAAGAACGATCATTGGAATTTGTTGGGCCAAGGAACTTCCTCCTGGCTTGGTTGTTAAGCATTGCATTATTAAATCACCTATATAAACAGTTTGATAAATTGATCTTTGATCCAATAGAAATACAACTTTCCTGACTCATAAAATATTTTGTTATTTGCAAACCTGTTATTTAGGTTTTCTCTAAAATATAACCTTAAGAGATTAGTGTTATTTTCGAATACTTTGTTGTTCTTGTCTCACATCTGATCATCTGACATGAATTTTCCAGGAGGCAGTGGCTGATGCACCAGGAGCAATTTATCACTCCAAGTATATGGCACACTCAATCCCTTTAATAAAAGTTTGTATTTAAAAAGTGTCAAAACCATTCAGAGTAATGTCATGTGGAGAGAGGAGGAGAGTTAATTCTCTCAAATGAGCTGAATATAACAAATATTAGTCAGAAGCTTATTGCTTCTCTTAGATGCTTGGATGATAGTGTTGAGAGGAAACAAAAAATAGGAGAGGTTACGCAGAACTTGCAAAGCAGCATTTGACTTTTCCAGACAACAGCATTTTCCTAGAATCAGGCCTTGGTGCATTAGATTCTATGACCCAAAGTTAAGGCATTTACTCCTGTGCCCATTGTCATTAAATATGACCACCTGAGAATACTGATATGTTGCTTTCAATTGCCCCTGATGCATAAGAACTTAAGCACAAGGTGCAGACATGAAGTGATTTCTTACAGTGTTTTCTTACATGTGGTTTGTTGTTACAAGACATTTTTATATCTCTGGCAAATCAAGGAATGAGAGAACATGATGGCTGCCACCAAGAGCATTTACTGTTTATACTCCAGCCAATGGACATACTCTAGAAACCATTTGAACAGCAAATTGTAACTCAAAAAAAAAAGTGGTGCAGACTCTTGGAACACAAGGTTCTTTTTGTGTGTATGTGTGGTTTTCTATAAAGTTTTTGTTTGTCTTTCTGCAAAACAGTCTAATAGATAGTGTGATGGTCTTTCTGTGCTCTAAGGAAGATCAAAGATAGAATAAAGAGCAGATGGGGTTAAGATGATGTTTCATTGGCCAAGACGAACAGTTTCCTCCAGATGAATTTGCTCCATAGTGTAAGGGTTGCTATGTTGTTACAGGGAGCACGTATCTCACAGGAACATTTCAGGAGACATCTATTGTATCAGAACTATGCCATAATGGTTTTACAGCCTATCTTGCTTGGAACTTTTGCTCCCCACTGGAAATGCCTGTGGCACTGTGCAGACCTAGGGGATTGGTACTTTCCTGATATATGTTCCTGGATGTTGCACCAGCATCTTTCCTATAATGAACAAAACACTTACCTCTCACTCCCCTACTGAAATTGTATAATTTATAGAATTATGAGGTACATGGGAGATATGTAACTAGCCAAGGCCAAATTGCTGCTCATGGTGATATCAAGAAACATCAGATGTTTGGACAGCGAGTTTTGTATGAATGTTCAGGGTCAAAATGAAAATAAAACCCTCAGAGTTTGGATCAGAAAGGAAATCTTCACCTCATTTCAGCTTCTGACACCCTGATGGGCAAGGAGATGGGGGTTTTATTTTTTACTGTTCTTGAAGGTTTGAGGTGCATCTCACTTTCTTTAGTCCTGTAATCATTTCATTAATCAACTCCTTTTTTAAGGGAGTAATGCATTGTTCATGTCCTCTCGGATCTCTTGGTCTTCCTCCCATGACAGTGCAACGTTTGAAGGTCTCATATTGTGCTGGAAGTCCTATTTGTTATAATGGGATTAAGTGTGCTTATGCAACAGTGTTCTCATGGACGCTCCCAAACCAACCCTTATGGCATTGGCTGCGATGGCTCTGTTACAGTCCTGTGTATCCATGCTCTTCCAGCTTATACTGAATGTTTAATTAAATTACCTGCAACAAAATTCTGCAGCCCAAGCACTGCATGTTTGGGATGGCATGTGAAAACAAATCCCAGGTGTACTGAGTATCCAGGGCTTGAGTTGCTTTCGTTGTCCCTATGGATGTGTCTGTGGAAAGGACCTGTGTGAAGGCACCTGCAGGAACTTCTTGCTGCCATGCTGAACACGCCAGGAGATGCAGACTTGCAGGAGCAGTGCTCCTGGCCATGTGGTTCCAAGTGGCCCAGAGCAGCTCCCATTGCTGCATTTCCCCACAGAGCACATCGCTTCATCCCATAGATGCTCCATACCTGCTTGTAGCTGTTGCACTGCCTTTTCTCCATCGCAGAGTGACTTCTGTTTCACTATAGAAAATGGGTAGCAAGCATATGAAGAGGTATTTTTTTGCTGCTAATGTCACCACAGATGGGAGCACAGTCTCCCTGAGAAATCTACATTGGATGTATTCCACTAAATGTAGTGAGAGAGGGCTTTTTCAGGAGTATGTAGTTTGTGTGATTCATATTCTGATCAAAAAGATGGGACTCATATATTTAAAGATGGGACTCATGTATTTATATAGTTTTTTTAAAGTTAATTGGCTTGTCTATTCTTGACACAAATTCAGTTGCTGGGCCATTGTTTCAGCACATGAATTGATCCTTGTATATGTTCAGTTGTGTATGAGCCAAAAACTTGTTCACAAACCTTTGATTTTTTCACGTTTAAAAAGTCTCATTTTTGCAGTCTTATCATAACAAAGCCATCCAGAAGAATAAGAGTTGTAGGAAGAGGCCCTTTGTATGCAAACAAAAATCTAATACGCATTCTGCAGAAACTTTAGTAGTGATATCCTAAATCATGCATGCTTAAAGGGATATTTTTAGCATACTAAGAAAAATTAATACAATAAAAATTAATAAAAATAATTTCAGATTGACAACTAGTTTTTTAAATTTGCAGTACAGTTTCTGTGACATGAAGTAATATCCTGAAGGAAGCTGATGGATACAAATACATCTCAGCAAAATATTAAGGAAGCTGCAGCTGATACTGGAATGGTTGAAAATCTTTATTATCTCTAGATCTAAACTTTATTATATCAAGATTCTGTGAGATCAAGAACAAATCAAAGGCAAATCCAATTGGACTTTACGCTAGTGACTTTTGTATACTCAAGGGCAAACCTGATAATCTTAGAAAACTGAGAAAATCAGGCTTTTTGTACTTTGAAAAATGCAGTTACCGGCTGTTGCAGGGTTTAAGGAAATGACATGGTTATTTCAGCTTGCGCTGAAATGTTTCCTTTAGTACAATTCCAATGATCTGCTTCCTTTTGCCATGTCTGATTAAGACTGACTTTTTTCTTCTTTTTAGTAATTAGGGAAGCAGAATATGTAAAATACTCCATTGTATAAAAACAAATCAACTTACATCTCTGACTGATCCTTCTAAAATAATTAACATTGTGAGTAAATCTTTCCCCCTGTCATTGGTTCTTTGGGCCTACAAATGTTGAAATGAAGGGAAGGGACAGATGAGGCTGATGGACAGTTGTCACCTAATCCTGACAGATATTCTGTGCATCTGCACTGAGCAGAGACTGAAGGTGTTATCATTCCCCCGAGTCAAGCAAAATCCATGACACCAAATGGAATCTAATGCACAGCAGTTGGGTTTCACCATCGCCTCCTATCTCATTTTCTTTTCTACCCTCCTCTTAGAGGTCTTCTTCTGACCTTTGTGTGTGGGTGTTCTCCTAGGAGGTGTGACTTCGCTGATTAAAGCTGTGGCATGTCTTGTTTCCCTGCTATGAACCCATGACTAAAAGAGCAGCTAAAAGCAGCATTATAATCATCAGACGCTGCTAGGACTTTGCCAGGTTTTGGAGTGGCTGATAAGACCATGTGCTGGGTCCGTCCTTTTCCAAGTGTGAGTTGAAATAGAAGTTATTTTGCCTTTCTAATTTCCAAGCTTTTCTCCACTTTGCTGTGAAGGTTTGGCTTGCTACAAGGAAATAGCACTGATTTAGTAGTACTG
Source organism: Origma solitaria (assembly GCA_013397895.1). Taxonomy (NCBI): domain Eukaryota; kingdom Metazoa; phylum Chordata; class Aves; order Passeriformes; family Acanthizidae; genus Origma; species Origma solitaria. The sequence goes on along the minus strand of VZRL01003992.1, from coordinate 965,915 downwards.
ATTTCAACTAAATGTAACTTTTGTGCTCTACTTCACATAAAGGGAAATTTTACCTTATAAAAACCTGTAGGTAAAGGGAGTGGAAAGTCCTTTACTCTTCTGCTTAATGTGCTTTACTGTTTTTCCTTTTTTCCTAGTTAAGAGGAGTCAAAGCATTGTAATTGTCACTCTGAAAGCAAGTGGACAGTTTGAGACTTAATCCAGATGTTATAGACTGTTATATTCAAATAAAGACTTTTGACCCTCCTTTTCTATAAAAATAAATATGCTTCCCTGGTCATTTGATAAAAAAGACCATGCTGAGTGTTTGGGGAATGACCAAACCACTTGGACATCTGCCTGATTGGTGTCCTATCCTAGACTTTTCATAAAACTTACTTCGTACCTTGACCAGCAAGAACAATTTTATTCAATTAAAAAAAAAATGCTACTTAATCTTACACAGAAGTCAAATGTGCTTATAACAACTTTCTCCCAGCCCTAATCAGAGACCAAGATGTCTTCCATATGCAGGAATCTCCTGTAACATTCATGTTTTAAACACAGAAAACAGAAAGCATGATCTAAGTCTTTGCTTGCCACTTTTTGGAGCACAGGCATAAGTATACTACATAAATTTGAGGGATTTTGCTTTTATTGTGGCAAAACCCAAAGTTGTGCATCTTGCCATATGCAAGGAAGCAAATGAACTCAGGTCTGTTGATAAAGCTAGTTTTCTGTGCCAGTGCAAGTGGACTAAATAGTACTTTTCAGCTGCACTTGCACTTTGAATGGGCACAGCTCAGAAGGGGTGGTTATGAAAGCACCACAAAGGAAAATAAATGAATGGAAATATCACTACAAATAGCTACCTCCTTGAAATCCAGTATATATTTAGTTCCTAGGTTGTTTCTCTCTTTCACCAGTAGTGAAGGATAATTAGCTTCAGGGACTGTGGGAACCTGCAATTGAAACAGAACTGTGATATCTTGCAAAAATAACATTGAAAGGACAATGGGGAATCACAATGGGAGAGGAACTACCAAAGTGACTATTGAATGACAAAGCTTCATGTCAAGACTTATTAAATGCCCTCCTTTGTCCTTGGCCAGGACTAATATTTCATTTGAATTTTTTATCTTGCCTGTGAACAATTATATTTATGAATTCTGAGAGCAGGGGCCAAAGTGCAGGGGCCACTGCATGGAAAAGTCACAGTTCTTTCCCCTGTAGCCGACTGACATCAAAATACAGCTGAAGAACCCAACAACCAACCATTGATCATACAAGCTGGGGTGGAGGGAGGATAAACAGTAACAATACCACTGCAGAGAATAGTTATCCGAAAGCTAGTATTACTTGATTTGGGCAAAATTTGTTAAAACAGTTTGCACTCTTAAGGTCTTGCTTGGCTTTAATTAAAAATAGATTCAGCTGTCAGTAGGAAAGATTTGATACGTGGCCTAAACAGAAGCCTGTTTTCTTGACCAGCAATAAAAGCACATTTATGCAATAGGAGAAAAGCAGTCTTAGTTGTGTCATTCTTAAAGTCTAATTCAGAGTGGATGCTGCAGCTGGTGCTTCTCTATTTTCAGTGAAATCTCCATCCTCACTTAAGGCTTATGGTTGTAAGACCTACAGTCTTATCGATGTATATATGTATAGTCTCATTATACCTATCCTGTGGGTATGACAGGGGAAGAATGTCAACATTATCCTTTGGGATCATTAGCCAGCGACTAAAATGGATTAGCAAATTATGTATTTCTTTTAGGAGACAAGCAATGAATCACCAACAAATTGTTGCCTTCTGCTAAATCAGCAGAAACATGAGTGTCCCATTGTTAATTGTTTATGAGCTCCTTTTAATAGTTTCCTGTAACAGTTAGCTCAAAATCTTCCTATATTGTTCCAAAGCATAAAATCCTTATTCTCTGCTGCTTTGTAGTGATATACATCTGGATAATGCGGGTGTAAAATATTATCAGTCTGTTGTGGGAGAGCTTTACACCTACTTTTTTGCTGGGACTATACATGCTGAGAGGCAAGCATGGTACCAAGCCTTTAAAAAACGTTGAATAAGCAGATTAGGCAGAGTTGTCACAGAAATCTGAGCTGTAGTGCTGCTATTAATGCTGGAAATCATGATGTATTGCTAAAAAGGAAAATGTTAATTGGACAATTAAAATCTCTGTTTATGATATGCAGAGAAGCCTGGGGGTTCTGCTTTAATGTAAAGCTGTCTGTTTGAACTGAAACCATGCCTGCCTTGAAATGACAAGTGGAAATTTACCTACATATGATTTATAAATATCTGTATATTTAAGGATTTCTTTGATTCCTAGATGGATGACTTTAGTGCAGTTTCCCTTCCTTGCTTAGGAATATGTTGGCCTCTTAGAAATGTTGAAACTGGATGATGCTTCAGTCATTCTGTGGTGTGACAACACTTGCTCTACTCAGACCAAATCATCCTGCCCTGAGCTGCCCTTTTCACACTGTGATTACCAGGAGGTTAGCCCAACTGAATTAGTTATAAAAGCTCCAAAGCTATTGAAATGACCTCGGTAACCTCAAAGAGAAGATGATCTTAAGTGGATCATATAAGTGGAGTAAGAGTGATTTTCTTGCTTTTAATGAAGTAAAATCATACTGCTCAGAGTGACTCACTAACACCTCTTTTTAGTTGTTACTTTATGGTTACACTTTTTATTTGATTATTTTGTGGTATCATAAGGCACACAATGCAGTGCCATATAAACACACTTAACAGGCTGCACAATGTTTACTGAAAAAGAGCTGTGTGCTAAAAGGACTAAAAAGAAAGACACTACAATACTATGATTGATATTATAGTGTTTTAATATTATATATTATTAAGATCAAAGAGAGAAAATAAAAAATAAATATGGGAAACGCCTAATATATTACCTGATACTCTCTTTCAGTGACTACAAAATTAGTCTCTGCTGCCAGGAAAGCAGGAACACCTTAGTAAAGAATTTGCAATGATGCAAGGAGGAAACAGTTCAGCTTGTTTTCAGTGATCACTTGGTGAAATACCCCTGCAACTGAGAAAGATTTAAATTTGTTTTTTAAAATGCCATGTTCTGGGAAATGTAAAAAAACTTTTCCTATGGAATCAGTCCAAGCCACATTAAGTACAGCAGAATCCATGAACTGTGAGGGAGAACTGAACAGGAAGAATAAAATCTGGATAGAACTAGTATTCCTGAAAATTATGTGAACCGTTCTACCAAACACTGAATAGTCACATCTTAGATTCTAGTGATAGTACAAGATGATCCAATCAAGAGGTGGAAAATATTTTTGAAACTGTGAATGATTTGTGTATTGCTGGACCCAACAAGAGTAATTCGGTTTTAAGCAAGATAAAATTAGAACTTTGTACACAATAGGGAAACTCATTGTTATTAAAAAATCAACTGTACGAAAGATTGTGAAACATATTCAACAAAGATCAAAAATTTGTGACTGGAAATGAGGGGAGAACGAGGTAGTTTCTATTTGCATCAGCTCCTTGCTTGCCACAGAAGCTGACTAGAAACTAGACCTCACAGATTTTAGGTCCAGTTCAGCATAGCAAACTCTATCTGTCTTTAAAATAACAACACAAACCCTCAAATCTTTCCTTTTCAGAATTCAGCATATTATACTCTATACCTTTTGATTTAGATGCATTTCAGCACATGCCCTTATTTTGTTCAGTGAACAGCACAGACAGATGATGTTTCTAGTTTCCAGGGGTGAGGAGCTTTATCAGTGCTACGAGATTAAATACTAGGTACCTAAATGAAATATTTATGTAATATAGTTTCCTTACAGAGCTTCAGAAAACAATTTTCTTTTTAATTATAGAAGTAACTGAACCATAGCAAATATAAGTTTTGTGCTTTAGCAAGAACGCCGTAAGTACTGTTAATGTCTTGATTTATTCCTGCTGTGTGATACAAGACTCCACTTCAGGAATTCTGCTATTCCTTTATAATAACAACTATTGTTTTTCAATAAATGAATCTATTTGTTTCTGTTTTACAATTGTGTTAATGAGTATTTGCTTTCATATTAGTGAAACGGACAATTGAATGTCGGTTATTTACTATATATCATTTCCCAGATACCTTATCTGCAACAGTTAAGTGCTTGTTCTGACTGGAATGTAATCTCAGTGGTTTTGGTTCTGTTAGCTCCATGGAGCTTTCACTTCTTAATGGCTACAGAGACTAATCTTGAGTTAAGAGCCAAACATTTTTTCCTCTGCAATAGTGCAATGGTGTTTAGATTTGCGGCTTTTAATGTCAAAAGGAAATTATAGCTCATGCATGCCTTTCCAGACAGAATAGCTCATGTAAAGGACATTAGAATGACTTAAAGGAAGACTGGAATAAACTCATCATAATTATAAAGTAAAACAAATCCTTTAACCTGTGTAATTATCCTATATTAGAGAAATTAATAATTAACAGCAAAAATCTGGGCCTGTGTTTATGCTGGCCTGTGAAATACTGGTGGGAAAAAGTAGCCTTGTTACAGATTTCTCCTATGAGTATGGAGGCAACATCTATTTTTTTCTTCAATTATCTGCACTGGCAACTGCACAGAGTTATTTGTGCTTACGTACGGTATGTAATGCTTCTCCTTCTGACTTTGTCACCCGGGGAGGGAGCAGAAACAATTACTCTGTCACTCACATGACACCACAGACATCACAGAAGCTGTGAGACATATTCTAAGACAAGACCCTCTGAAAACTATGGCCCGATCTTCTGTTAACAATCCTGAATAACAAATGTATTAGTGAACCACTTAGCACACAATTTTTGACTCAAAAAAAGCTAAATTGGTTCTTCACCCAGAGGGTGGTTGGGCACTGGAACAGCTCCCCAGGGCATTGGTCTCAGCACCAGCCTGACAGAGTTCAAAAAGCATTTGTACAATGCTCTCAGGCACATGGTGTGACTCTTGGGGTGTCCTGTGCAGGACCAGGCATTGGACTGGGATCATCCTTCCAACTCAGCACATTCTGTAACTCTAATAATTTATTCACAGTGAATAGTTTGCCTAGTAACAGTTGTAGACCTGCACTTGTGTTGTCATAATCACAATTCAAATAAGATGGTTGCATTGTGGCTAGCTTTGGTTTTAGTTTTAAGTGCTGGATGGTGTTTTGTGTCTTGTCTGAATATTCAAATCTTGGGCTTTATGTTATGATACACTTGAAGAAGGGTACCAGAAAGACAGGCAAAAGGTAAAAGTTAAGATACTGCTGTAACAATATTGTGGTACACAGGTTCAATATTTATAATTGTAAGACCTTGAAAGTTTTCTCTTTCCCTTTCTTTGTTTTCTCTTTTTTCCCCCCTTTTATTCTGGCAGCTTCTTCAGGCTACTACATCATCACCTCACAGAATATTTACGAGAAAAATACATTTCACCTGCTGGCCTAAAGGATATCCAGATGGAAAATGGTCAATCCAACCATTTTGCATTGATTACCAAATTCTTTTTTCACTGATTTATAAGCATTTTAAGTAATGTAACTGTTTCCCCATGGAAGAATATTCTTTTCATTGGCTCTAAAGACAAAAGAATTTGTTACTTCTCCAGAACCAGGCAAAAACTTTGACCTTTGGTAGCTAGTATCTGATTAATGCCTGTAATGCATCCTAGCAGAAACTTCATGTTGTTCCTAGTGTTTGTGCTGTCTGCCTTCATCTTTCCCCCACCTACGATTGTTTGTCTCAGCAGACAAGGAAAAAATATTCCTTATCTTTTTAGAACAAAATGCAAGTCTGCTGTACCATGGAAATGTCATTTTTTGAAAATGAGAGTGTGAAAATAATGCCTTCCCCAACAAGTTTATTTGAGGTTGACATTTCTCTTAACAATTATTTGCATTCCTCAAGTTTCAGAGTAGTGCTATGGCTACTAAAATTTCTCCCAGACAACTGCCTGTTGCTTTAGAAACAGAGTTGTTAAATATCACAGAGCTGAACTTCATTGCAAAGATTGTCATGGTAGGGACAGGGGATGAAGTTTTTCTGGTTTTATAAATTTAGTGGATTGCTGGATATTAATAAGAAGGAGGGATTTCCCTGTCTTTTTTCCAGGGAGTTATTTAAGTCCTCAGATATTAACTCATTCAGAATAAAACAGGAACATGGAATATCTAGAATCTTACTTTAAAAGATTTTGAAAAACCTTGAAGAGCTGATTTTCTCCAACCATGTGCAACAGCACTGATTTTTGAGACTGACTTATGGGTTAACATAAGTTATTAACAAAATTAGAATTACCTTCCTATTGATACCTTTTCATTGGCTAAAAAATGATGGCATTTCAGTTGCAAGAATGCAAGCTGAAGGAGGCACCAAAAACATCTCCACTTATCCATAAAAGTGTGAGAGATGGATATATTCTTATATACATTATAGCCAGATAGTACTTGTAAATAGTTGCATGATGACATAACCTGTTGCAAGACTGAGAATATGAGGAAATTCTATTTCGAGGAAGCTATTTAATACGCTTTTAAAATTTAAACCAACATTATTTAGAAACATAGTATATTATTGTCCCCCAAAATGACCAAAAGGGGAAAAAAACTCACCTTAAAAAAATTATTTCTTCAGGGTTTGTGTCTCCCCACAGCTTCCAGTGTATTTATCAGAGAGTACACTAGAAAAAGATTAAAAGAGCAGTAACAACTCAAAGGATACAGAAGCATGAAAACACAAGCAAACTATTTTCCCCAAAATCTAAGCCACAAGGTCCATAGTTCCTCCTTAGTGTTTATAATCTCTCACAACCCCAATCAAATAATGAAAAGAGAGACTAAAAGCTTTGAGTTTTCCCAGAAAGGATGCTTCAGACAGTGATGGTTTCTTGTTCTTGGATTTCCAGACTTTGGCAGAGCCATGTTCCAGACAACACCTAGACATGAGCTCAGTAGCTGCAGAACAGAAGTTCTTATAAAATGAAAAGCTTCACTGTCTAAATTTTATTATAACACTGTATCCCTGTGTAAATTCTTGCATACAGGCAAAAGAGTACAGAACAACAGAGTTCAGAACATATACGTAATGACAGACATGCAATTAACATGCTGAATTTTACTTCACTCTGGGGTGATCATGACAAGCATACAACTAAATGATCTTAGACATAATTATTCTCACTTAATCTCTGCTAATCTGCAATAAAATCTTCTTTTCAATTCAGTGTGGAATTGGGTCTACTAATTTTATTATTCTTTCCAAGTCACATTTGGGACCTAAACTGGCATAGATTTTACATTGACTCAATTTCATCGACCACAGGGTGTTGATTTATGACGTGGGATAGGAGATACAATCTTTTTAGTTTTACACCATTTGGAATAATGTGTTTGCAAGATTGATATTTCGCTAAAAAGCCATGCTGTATGAAAGAGCACCACCAGAAAGAAATGATAATATCTTACCCATTTCATTCCTACTGGCATTATCTCATTCTGTGCTTCCAAGAAGAAAAAATAGTGCGGTAATATTCTACTAGAAAAAACCAAAGAAACACCTGGAAGTTCCCTTCATGTTACTGAATACTGAATGTTCAGAATACTTGTTAATATTACAGACAGCAAACATTGTTTGTTTCACACAGATTATTACTTTGAGTGTATGCATACAAGCTTATCTAGGCATCTTCTAATATTTAATTTAGGTGAATAAAATTTATGAAAGTAAAGTGCTAAAATCCATATAATAGTGTCAATTTATGTTCAGCTCAGAATGCTGCTGTGATACCTCACGAGCACTGTCACGCTGGTGCTGCTGTACTGCCTCTGCATCACACCAAGAAACCTGTTTTTTTGTGAAAATTGCTCAGGGCATATTATGGATCCTCACAGCGCTGCTGCCTTGATAAACTCGGCTTGCAGGAGCAAGAAGCCTTTGCTGTGCAAAGGCAAAATGCACTAAGGAAAGTATCTGTCGTAGTGACAATTACTAATGTGCATGGACATGGGCAGATTTCAAGTGGGATTTTAGGAAGAACCTAACAAGAACACGACCACAAAAGAGCTGCAGTAAGCAGCAGGTGGGAGAACTGGACCAAAAATTTGAAAGCCTGCTTCTAGATTGGGTGAAAAAGAAGTAGGCATACTACATGCATGTTGTACGACACCTAGATAGCTAACAAAACATGAACTAGAGCTGAAAGGGAAGGACAATTTTCTTGTGAGAACTTTTTGTTAATCTTCAGAGGTTGCGTTCAAGCCTTTAAATTCACAATCAGTACAGCATTGCTGTGGCAGAAGTAGAAACTGTTTTTTTCTGCATTTTTTCCTGTGGAAAGCACAGTTGTCAGTTGGTGATAAAAATCTTCAGACTTGTGGAAAACAGTGGGCATAATGAGATGTAATATAGATCAAAAATGAGCAAATAACAATGGGGAACTCAAAGTTAATTGCTATGGGATTGACTGACATCTTAAACCTTGGGACATGCAGTCCTGGAGCAGGGAGCCCTGTTCTTCTGCACCCACACAAAATATGCAATTCTTCTGAATTCCACCTGTAAATATCAGCCCTGGAGGATGTTTGTTCTTTTGCTTTTCCCACTAGTTCATCTAAGAAACAATTCTGTGACCTTTACGTCACTTCCTGCTATGATAGAAACTATCATGTTATTTCCATTTTTAACCATTATTTTCCATTATTTTAAGCAGTCAGCTGTTTTTAATTATTCAATGCAATTAACCATAACAACTGATTAAAACCTCACATCAGCTAAAATGCTGGAACTGTATCTAATATGCATTTTGCACATGTTCCTATGTGTACTGCACATATGAATATTTATCTTTGATGAATAATTTAACAAGAAACTGTACTACCGTCTACAGTAGGCCTTTACCACCCTGTTCAGAAAGTTTCCAGAAGAATCTTCTACCTTTACTACTTTTGACTTTTCTTCCTAAGCAAATTATCTAATGTAGCCAGGTATGGTGCATGGATCTCTCTTATTGCATGGTATGTTTTGAACTAAGTGGAACATTCCATCAGTTAAACAGAAGGTTAGGAGTATCACACATGATCCTAGCCTTTTCATTAGAACAGATGCATGGGTAAAGAAGATAGCAGATAACACTCCTTGGTGCCTGGAAAACTGCAGCACACATTTCACTCATATTAGACATCAACAAATCTGTGTGTTAGAGAAATCTTACTGCCCTAGCATGGAGAAGCTCCAGATGGAGTTTTCATCTTGGTAAACACCAATGAGTCTAATTGTGAGCTCCAAATCTATAAGAAACCAGGTATCATCAGTTCCACGGGTCTTGGAATGACTTTCGTGATGTCCTAATGTGCTGAAAACTGTACAAAATATTTCAGGCACTGATGTTATAGTGGACTATTTATAGTTTGTGCTTTTTTTCTTTCTTTTCTCTATAATGTCCTTGCCTTACATGCAGCAAATGGAAAAGGCATCTAATCCGTTACTCATCTTCAAAGCCTCATGCAAAGTATCCTGGATGTTCTACAGTCCAGACCCTGGACCATGTGAACTGAGATTTACAACCATATGAAATATACTCACAAATAGGTGTGCTGAAACTGACTTGTATACTAAGCAGGAGAAAGTGACAGAATAGTAGGATAAAGGATATTTGTTCAGTATATTTTCACAAAACCTGGTTTTTTAAACTCATCCAAATTCAGAACTTTTCTTCATAATTGGGGGCTACTTCAAGAAGTATCTCTCAGTGTAAATAATTTGGAGAACAGATACTTAAGAGGTTTGAAGGAAATATGAATGAACAAAGTAAAAAAAGTCTTCATTTTATCATTATAAGAAAAAATACATTTAGTCAGTAGTAAGCTTGAGAGGTAAAAATCACTTGAAGACAGTGAAACCAGAAACCAGGAAATTGTAGAGGAAATGCTTAAGCTGTCACAACTCTGGAGTTCATCTGCAGAACATCTATATTAAACATTTGTACATTACTTGCTCTAGAGGTCTTATGGGTCATGACTGCTCTTGCAGTTTCAATCTGTCAGAAGAACAGGTTTTCTACTGCTGGAAGTAATGATAAAATCTCATAATGCCGCACTTTTTCATTATGTCCTTGAAGCATATAGTTACAGATAATGGGCATGGCTTCTCTAGAAACACTTTCCATGTATTTTGTTACGCTAGCCAAACAGTCTATTTACCAAAATAATTGTAGTTTCATATGTTTTGGTCCTTCAGAAGCCTACTGCAGTCACACATCCCTCACATATTTCACTCTGTCAATGATCCAGAGTTAATTTTACTCTTTTCTAAGATACCCTGTTGTCCTCACCTCATGACCATTGCATCACATTAGCAGAGCCTCTCTGCCATATGCTTGTTCCAGAGTGCTGTTACTGTTAGAAGTCCAGCAGCTCGCGCCGCTTGCCAGACTTCTTTCTGGAGGCCAAGCATCCTCCCTGATGGATTTATGTGTCCTTGTAAGGTACGATCTGCGCGAATGCTTGTGAAAGACAAGCTATTCCATAGGCAACCCCTATGGAAAACGCACGGTAGCTATCCTTCAAGGAAATGGTATTTTAAAGCCTTATGTTCCCCCTGAATTAAGCTGGCTCACACGATGGTTCAAGTACAATAGCCGGTGAAGCCATGTTGTACCTTCCATCTCTTCTCCCCGACAGTACGGTCTGCTGGCAAAAAACCTGGCACAGAGCCGTACAATTCCTCCTGTCCTGAGGCATCTCTCAGTGCAGCGCATCACGCCTAACTCCTGCGGGACAGCCGTGCCCAGGCAGGCACGGCGCCTTCCCGGCGACTCCCGGAGGAGCGGAGGCAGCCCCGGGCTGGGGCCCCGCGAGGTGACACCAGGCGGGTCGGGCAGCGGCCGCCGCCGCCCCGGGCGCGCCCCCGA
>VZRL01003992.1:912832-954076 GCA_013397895.1 Origma solitaria | reverse complement strand
CAGGCGTTCTCCGCGCTGAGCACAGACTAATACGGCTTTTTGTGGCGTGCGCATCCTTTCGCTACTTCGGTCCAGAGCATGTTAAGGCACTAGTGCGTTTCTTCCTTCCGTTTAATTAATACATCAGGACTGCTGCGTCTAATGCTTATCTGGATTATGTTTCTTCAAGCAATGCTTTTATTTACCTTCTCGGCCAATGCCGTTTGTGTGCACAATCCTCGCAAGTTTTGCAGATAGGCATTTTTGAATGGTGGTGTATGCAAACCGTGTCACAGTTAGAGGAAAAATTGCTGAGACATTTGTTAAGTATAGCTGAAAGCACTGAGACTGTAGGATAAAGCTTAACTTCCTTTTTATTTAGTACAGTCTGATTTAGAAAATGTTCACGTTCAGTGTCTTGTAAGAAAATACATCTGAAGAGGGGTGGAAAGCAAGCCACATAGCTTATGTGAAACGTATTCATATGCTGTTTGCAGCATTGTGAATCCTGGATCTCAGTCATCGTCTATTTCTATCAGAAACCATACAATAATAGATGTGTATCTTACTATTCACTTTTTTGTTTGTTTGCTTGAGGATCCTTGGAAAATTTGCTTTTACATGAAATACAGCTGTTACGCAACATTGACATGAAGATTGGCAACTTTTTTCCTATCAGCGTTATGTCGCTTGTATTGTAGTGTTGCCTAACACCTAAAGACAAAACAGAAAAATACTTCTGTGAAAGGTAATCTGTCATTTCAGTTTATGAGAGTTTTTTTATTAGTATTTCTCACTGGTAAAGATTTTTGGAAGACTTGAACAGTGGCATCCTTACTGCAGGCTTGAATGCTAAGCTTAGTTCATGTTATCTGAATGCTTAATAGGGAAGGAGAAGCATTGAGCATGCTAATACAGCTCAGCACATATACAGTAATGTTAAACTCCAGCACCTGACAGCAGTGCATGTTATGTAAAACGGCACTCCTGATAATGCGTGTCAGGCTTAATACAGATTTGACAAACCCAGTCTTAGATAATACTTAAAAATGTTTAGAATGTTGTACCAGTGGCAAAATGACCTTGAATATGGTAAACTGAGGCTTGGGGAAGGCTTATCATGTAGTTAAATCAAAAAGGCCTGAGAGACCCATCTCATGTGAAGTTTTGAGTCTAGAATCTGTAGTGGTATGTAAGTAGTGATTTTTACTGTTCTCTTCCTTCCACTTTGTCCAAGTTATGAGCATTACTTGGAGAAGTCAGTTGCCTCCAGACATACTTTTTGATGTAGTCTTCCTTCCATCGTTATTCTTAGAAAGCTTGGATTAGTGGTCCCTTAAGCTATTCTATGTATGTAACTTTCTGAATGCCATTGATAGAAGGCACTGAAAATTTGATATTACCCTGGTAATTACTGCAGTTTTTCTTTTTAGTTATTTATTTTTAAAATACTAATTAGGAGCAGATGGATTCATACATGTTATGTAGATAAACAAGAACTTTTCAAAAAACACCGTATGCAAGCAAAAAGCATTCTGTGCTTTGAATACTTTCAGGATGACATCTGTAGGCCTACTACATGTAAACAGTGCTCTTCATATTTTCTCCTTTTGGTAGGACCTGATAAACTTCCTAAAATCTTTAGAGTTTACCCTGGAATGTAAACATAATATTTTTTTAATGTTTAAAGATGCACATGAGATTTTACTCAATTAAAAATGCCCTTTATTTGCATTAAGCTACTGAACTAAATTTGTATTTTTGCCACATGTTGATTGGAAATTTTGTTTTTCCTCTCCTCTTCGGACATTCCTATATGTCTAATGGTTCCTCTTCTTTACTTGCTGGTCTTACTATTTTTTTTGTTTTGTTATAGTGGTGTTAAGCATTACCTCCTGCAAATTCTGCTGCTAGGATGGACTTCTGTTGCTTTTAGGAATAATTTGAGTTTGATATGTCACTTCCGAGAAGTGTACACAACCTGTTAATTCCCTGTATTTCTGGAAGCATCAGACCTTTCGTTATTTGAGATGACTTTGGACAGGATGGAGCTCAGCTCTGTCCTGCTTAGTTCTCCAAAAGGAACTCTTCTGTAGGCCTGTGAATTATGTGCTTCTCTGCAACCAGGGATCTCCCTCATTAATTTGCCAAATACTTCAGGTGGAGTTGACCTTGTATTATATGTGGCCTATTTTAGGCTTGGGCATACATCCTCCCGGCTTCCCCCATGGAATGCACCCATACTGTGCAGGAGCAGTGAAGGGGAACGACTATCCTGCCATGATTTTATTACTTGTGTGTCTAGGGAGGACCTCTTCCCTGTAGAGGAGTTTGTTTTTTTTATAATGTTAGAAAAACAAAAGGTGTGACAGAATAGACTTTCATTCTTTAGTCTTTACAGTCAAGAATTTAAAACATTTGATAAGGAAATCACCTATTTTTTGTTTGTTTTTATTTTATTTTTTTTTAAGGTGTGTAATTTGACCAGAGTGAAAATAGCTTAAAGTTCCAGGAGAGAAGAGAAAATATTCTTCCAGAAATGCATAGGTTCCTTGCTTAATGAGTGTGTGCCAAGGACTGGTTTTTGTCACACAGAATCCCCATAAGGAAAGGCCTTTGCAAGAAGTGAGGTGGCAAGCTGGTGAGAGGAATAAAACCAATTGCAAGGTTTCAAGAAACACTGCCTATATTTGTCCCTTATGTCTGTTAAAGGTGTCCTGACTTTCAGGAGCAATGTGTACCTAAAAGTGATGAGAAATGTGTAATATAGCTATTTGATCTTGTGATGTTGCTGATGCCAGTATGTATGGCTTTCTAGAATTGTGGAGTTTCTTAAATTAGAGGCAGGTCTGCTTTTAGCTGTTTATGGTAGGAGACACCAACAGGACACACTGAATTAGGGCTGCCAGGGTTATGGTCTTTTTCACTGTCGTCTGAGACAGTGAAGACTACCATGCCTGTCAGGAATCAGGAGCATAATCAGCATGAGCAGCACATGTTCCCCGGGACTGATGGAGTCATCATCTCTTTTTCGTTTTTTTGTTTTTTTTTTTTTTTAAGGTTGGAATGCTGATATTCCATGTTGCACTTTCTTCTAATGCCTTCCCCCCCATTTTTTTAATTAGCTGACAGTAAAACAGAACCTTTTACTTGTGTGAATGTGTTCTGTGCTGCCTTATTTTCTACATTGACTTTATAGTTCTGGGTGTGACTGTCGGTGGAAAGTGTAAGTGTACTTTGCAACCCTGGAAGAGTACTTTGAAATAAATTTAAACGTTAGTTAGGATTCATGTTTGACATGCAAAAGATTGTATTCACTCAGTGCTGTGTTTTTATACTTCACATAATAAGAGAATGAAGTTTATGGCAGAGAATTTTGAAAAGAAGAATGTAATGTGTTCACATTTCAAGGACAGGAGTTCTGTGATTTCAGAATCTCTTCTCTTTCAGATATTCCTCATTATGACAGCATTTAAACAATGAGTGCCACTTGAAATCTGACTAAAAGTCATACGCTTACATACAATCCTAAATGAAGATTCTGTGGAATCAGAGGACACAAAAGGAACCAGAAGAAACAAGATCTGCAGAGTATTGTAAGATAACTAACTAAACATTAGAAGAATTGTTATGCAAATCTCTCAGTGAAACAGAATAGAGAAAGATTTATTTTTTTAAAAATAAAAATCCCTCAACACTTTTCATGCTCTCCTTATCTTTAAAGGGGTTTATCAAAATATGTGAGATTCTGGTAGCTGCAGTCATCAAACACATAATTGCCAGAATACACTGAAGAAAATGCTCAAAGGCAATCTTGTCTATTAGAAGGAATTTTAGAATGAAAGAATGCCGAAACCCACTTTGGATATCCTTTGTTTATTTTAAAGAGTGCTTCTTGTACTTGTCAGTCTGTGACTTCTGAAGGTACACCAGGGACTGGCACGAGAGACCACTGTTTAACAGCTCATGTGAGGGATGGCGTGCCTGAGATTGCAGCATTTGTACCTTCCTCTCTAAGGCACTGCACTGCAGTTACAGATACTGAATATGATCTCAAATTCTATTTTGGAATTGAGCTGGACACCTTGTTTGTAGTGAAGGGGTTCTAGCTGGGACATGTACCATGTACTCCATTTCTTTTTTGGGAATTACATGTGAATGCTTTATATATAAATTTCTTTTTTCCAAAATTGGTTGCCAAACATTTTCATACATTTAGGACTGTATTACTGGATGAAATCATTTGTCTAGTGCACGTACTGTGCTGTCCTGTGTTCTCCATCTGGGAGTTGTCTTTACTGGATGGGTGAGAAGGGAACTGAGGAAACTCTGTAGCAAATAGTTGGTCCACCAGGGAAGTTTCTTGATAGCCCTGTGAGTTGGCTGACTGATGTTCTGAGAGACAGAGCTGCATTCCCTTCAGGGTCTGAAGATGTTTTGATGCATCCTGCTCTTTGGAATCATGAAGACCCGAAGAAAATCCGTTGTAGGCACTTAAAATGTGGACAGCTTTTAAAGAGAGAATACCACTTTATTTCTGACTCAAGATTTAGAATGGTCTTGAGAGCTGTCTGACTTTCACTTCTCTGTTTACATGCTATATTATTACAGGCATATTTTAAAGGTGATTTTTCCTCTTACGTGGCTGTGTGGAAAGTGCACATGATGATTCTAATTCAAGAAAATAAACCAGACTTTCTTGAGAAGGGATATGAATTTGTGGAAGTATTTCTCTGAATCAAGGTAAAAGACTGGAACCTGTGTTGAGAAATAGTGACAGTGGACTGACCCCAGGAAGTATGTGAATTAAACAGAAAAGACAGCAATCTTTTTTTTTTTTTTTCCTGATTTTTGACTCATGTTTAAAAACTCATCAGTTTTGTTTTTATTTTCTGAGTTGCACCTAGGCTTTTGTTTAAATTTTCTGATCTGACTGAAAAAGTATCTTTGTCTGGATGACAGGGAAAGCCGAGAAGTGTGTATGTATTCCTATACTTACTGATGAAACTTTAGTGACATAAATTTTTTTTGTTTGGTGTCATGGTACTAGTACATAAATAAATAACCTCTGAGCTGTAAAATGACCACATTTTATCAGGTTGAATGAAAGAATTTTCATTTTTTACTGTGTTTGTTTGACCTAGTCATACCCTGCAATTTCTCCCTATACCAAGGCAAGGCTAGCCTGGCATCATTTTCTGTCTCCAGTCTGAATTCTGGTGAAGACCTGTACTGTGTTTTGCAGGTGTATGGCACCTAAGCCATGTCTGGCTGTGCTGTCTATACCACTCTGGAAATGGAGGGTCTCTGAGTCTGCCTGATGCATCTCAGTAACTGAGAAAAGGCATAAAGGAGCTAGTTCTGATAACAGTTTAAGCCTTTTATTGGCAATCACAGCAATGTGGGGCTTCCTTCAGTATTCTGTGACCATCAGAGGCATGGCAATGGTATTTCTTTGTTCTTCTTGTGACAAATAGAGCAGCTTAAGGGCACTGCCTGCGACATCACGAGAGGTCACCCCAGTTTCCTAACAAAGACTAGCAGGAGCTCCCATGTGATTTTACTGCAGTGTAGTTTTATGCAGTAGTCCCTTGTTATTAAGTGTGGGATTCATTAACTAATTATCTGTTCACTTATTAAAGAACTTTCAATTTATTTTTTTAAACATAATAACCATGGTGCAATTTATGAGGTGAAGGGCTTAAACTCTTCAAATGTTACTGCTTCTGAAGTCCAGTGATGTTACTCAAGTATAGGTAGGAACAAACATTTGTTTGATGCATGTGATTTAGGAGAAGCTTTGCTTTGCCTCTCAGAATTGCTTTAAAAGTGTAAATTGGTATCTAGATGCCTTCTGTTAGGGAAAGAAAAGACATGATAGATAAGGTGTCATAACATGAGCTGTTTTACCTTATTTGATAGCTGCAATTTCTATATAAATGTGATTCTGCAATGGTCAGATTTAAAGTAATATTAATGTGTTTATAAGAGCATTCACACTAGCAACTACATTAAATTTTAAATGAAAGGATGATGTCATTCTTTCAGTGTTGTGGCATATTTTAATGTTTATCATAGACAGGAATGACTTCCTTATAATTGTCATGTGCTTGAAGAAAAGTGTAAGTATATTAGGTTTCCTAGTAATTCAATAGACTTCCCAGAGGGCCTTTGGCAAAAATCTAGAAAGTATCATTCCGTCAAATGCATGGATCAGTTAATTTTTAACATGGATGACATTTTGGTGCAGGACAAGTTTTTTTGTCACTGAGATGGAGTGACAAGATCATTACATTTTGTGAGATGGCTTCCCAGAGGATTTGAGTAATAATACTGCATAACAGCACACTTGTGTTACCTGATTGTCTTTTACTTGACTGTGGGAAATAATATCTGAAGCGTATTAGCTGGCAGAACCAAATGCCAAACACTGGCATGTCCTATCTCTCTACCTCTGTGAAAACCTCTCTGGAATCCTGCGGTGCAAACTGAGTGCACTGAATTTGAAGTATGTCTCTGCTTAAATCCTTCTCTCACAGGAATGATGAAAGGAAGCAACACAAAATTTGCATTGGCTGTCTGAGAGTTTTCCTGGGGATTGCCAGAATGTGGAGTTGTATTAATGGAATCAAGCCAGAAATGGCTGTCTCTTACAGCTATATTTCTTCCTTTTAAACCAGGCAAAGCTGGAAAAAAAACAAGTACCTGGGATTTGTGTGGGATGCATTCTTTGGCTTCATAAAAAGGAAAATGAGAAAGAGGAATGTATCTTCCTTTGCTGAATATGCCAGATAATTTCCCTTGGTGTAGGAACATCTTCATTCCTGTGATGGGCAAGCAGAATTCCTTATATATAAATTTAGGTGGAGGAATGAATGGAATTTGAAGAGATTTCAAAGTAAGCCTAGGCAATAGGATAGATCTGCATAAGACTCAGTAAACTGCTGGATAGTAGGATCCTCTCACTGGTAACTGATCCTCATCATACATCAGGAATGTAGCCATGCTGATAAACGTTTGAACATCACCTATGGCGTGTTTGTTTCTTAGTTGTAAAACGGAATAATTGAGTTAGAACTAACAGAGGCATGCTAAGCCCAAGACAGATCATTAAATCTCTCTCTGCAGAGACGTGGTCTTCATCCTGAAGCAGTCTTTGTAAAAGCATTTGGTTCCAATGGTGACAGAAGCAACCTAAATGCCTGTACAGATAGATATGAATCCTTAGCCCTGCAACAGTCACAAGGATTATGTGGTCCTAACACTGAGGATTTGCAAAAAAAAAAAAAGTATCAGTCATGTGACTTCATATTTTTGTCTTTTTTGTGCACATTTATGAAGTATATTTTGCAATGCTAATGTATAGACAGTTATGTGCCTTTGCAGTCTTTATTGCAAGTACTAGGGAGATGGAATGCATATTCCCTTTTCCATGCAAGAGGAAAATAAAAAAATTCACAATATTGGCAGCAATCTTTTACTCAGTAAGGTTCTCTCCATTCCCGTTTCATTGTTTCTTCTGGTGTTACGTGTAATTTAATAGCCCTTCATTGCTTAAGGGTTGGATTAATTTTCTTTTAAAAGCTTGTATTAAATGCATGTGGGTTTTGATTTCTTTTTCCTGCCCCAGCTAACACAGAAAGCAAAGGTTTATTCTGTGCCATGCCGAATCTGCTGGGGTTTGACTTTGCGCCACCTGGCTCTGCTGGGCTCAGCTACCTACATAGGCAGTGTGCCTAGTTTATTGTAGTCTTGGAATTATGCAGTAGGTCCTTCAGAAAAGCTTGTGAGCAAAAGAAAAACCACAAGTCTAGTATTTAGTAATTGCAGGAGGGTGGTAGCTGCTCAGATAAATCCAGAAAACTCAAGTGCCATGGGTGTTCCATTGTTGTTGACTGAATTTCAGTAGGGTAGGCGTGTGAATTATTAATTCATACCCTAAGATGTATTTTGGTAGGTCTTTCCATGATGGTCTGGCTGCCTGATCAGGTATGTCAGCCACTGTTTAGTCTTTAATCACTTCTAATGTGTCTCATGTAATGAATTATGCATTTGAAAAGTTACTACTTTTGGTACTGGTATGTCAGTGGAAGAAGAGTCAGTGGAGGCCTGTTCTCCATTTTGATCTGATCTGGGTTTTTGTAGAAATATATTGTAAATTTTCTTTGATATGAGAAGGTTCCTGAAATCTTGTAGAAGAAATGTTGCCTTTTTGGATAGTTTCAGAATATTGCAATGTTATGCCTCCAAGTCCATTTCTGGAATCTGTTAGCAGTGTCTTGTACAAGAAAAGCAATCTGTACCCTGTGTTCCGGTTCATTTTAGGTTGCTTTTCTTTGAAGTTTCAAGATCTGAGTCCAAAACTTTATTTAATCCCTCTCACTTTTCCTTGGTTTTGTCAGAGCCAGAGATCCCTGTCTTCCAATATTGGGTTTGATGGCTCTTCCTGGTATTAAGTGTGGTGCAGCTTCAACCAAAGCCTGTGGTAGGACTTGCTGTTTGTAGTTATGAATTTAAGGATTAGTTCAAATTGATACAAGGCTTATATTTTTTTTTGAAGAGGGCTCTTAAATAGGAATTTCTTGGAATTTCTTTTTTTTTTTTTTTCTTTTGGATTTTGCTCTTGATCTGATGAAGGACAAGGTCAAGGTTGTGTTCGTTTTTCCTCTCTCGGAACAAGAAAATAAGTGTTTTTAAATTGTCACATAATGTTTACTAAGTAAGTGAGAAGTTACCATAAAACGTAAAATGTGTTCAGAATATCATTTGTCTTGATGTATGATTAGTCTGAGTTTTCTTTCTCGTTTTCCATTGCATACTTCACCTCTGGAAATCTTCATCTTATTGAAGTGAAAGACTCCAAAATCCTCAATTTCAACTGAACAGAATTTGTTAGAAAGGGAGAGGGATGGAATGTAGGAGGGAGGGATGTCAGAACTTATAGGTGAGCTTTGTCATCCTTTTGAGAGGCATAGTTTGTTGTCTGACTTTTCTTAGAAGAAAAAAAAAAGCTTTTGCATAGAAAGTGTAATTTAAGTTTAGATGCAAGAAGAAACACTTTCATTTTCCATGAGTGGGAGGTGAAAAATGAGTAATTAGGTAGTGAGAATTAGATTTTCATGTTCCTAAAGGTGAATGGAAGTATCTTTTTCTAGGTGAGATGTGTGGCTTAGGTCAGCAAAAAATTGTATACCTGCATTTCTAAATATTGAGATATTTACACTTGTTTATTGACCTCAGGCAACTGAAAGTGTATTTGATTTTTTTTTTTTCCCTCCCTTCTGATCTTGGAATTCTCATACCTCTTTTAATCTACTGGAAATTAAACAGATGTGGTTTAAAGCTATATCAAGCTGCGACATTGACATATTTTGTTGATAATGTTAGAAGGATCCCTTTATTCTGATTATGTCAGAAGTAACGTATTGCTGTTTTTTAATTTGAAATTTCTAGTGGGATTCTGTCTTATAATTTGTGTCAGCTGCAATTGCAGCTGAATTTTCTGAATTTCTTCTCTCCATATACTATAAATCTGTTACTGAAGCAGAATTAGATACTTTAATTTTATGCCCATTTTTTCATTCTGCTTTCTGTTCTGCAGTTTATTTTTCCCTTGACAAGCTGTAAAGATAAAAGAACATCAGTGACAATATTCTTCCCTTCTAAACCAGTTTGTTTTGGGAGTTGTCCCTCAGACTTGTTAAATCAGCTCATTGCAGACGTCCTGTGCCTGACTTAAAGAACTGTTTACTTGGTCCCTCTGTACAGAGATGCCTTCTGCTGACTTTGGGAAAACCTCTAGGTGAGAGTTACCATATCAGTTTCCTGAGGCTGTGATGCTGTAAAGTAATCCAATTAATATAGTGTGTAAGAAGTGCTCAACCTCCCGAATTTGATGGGGGACATTTGTTTCTTATGCATGGCATTTGCATTTCTCTTTATACAGGAAGGCCTTGCTGCACTTTTTCATTTACTAACAAAATAAACTAACATGGGTCAGAACTAGTGAAGGAATGAGGTTGACTGGGTGGTGAACTGTGCGGGATTATCAGTGCTAACAAAATTACTTCTTTATGTACCTTATGTGATTTCTGTTGATGAGTGAGGCTTTTTATGATGATTTATGTGTTACAGAATTACAGTTTGACAATTGGAACCACATCTAGAGCTTGGGAAGCGCACTTTGTTGTAGTAAGTTCTTACTCAAAAGTTACGGTTTGCTATTAGTGGTTGTACCCTTGTAATTTGTTTTATTGGGAGGGGCAGAGAAACAAGGAGTTCTGCGAGTGAAATGGGTTTGTAGCCTTATTGTATACGTCTAAACAGAGCAATCAGCTGAAGAAAATAATTACATTCCTTTCAAAATTTCTAGCTGGAATTCATTTTCCTTGCCTAAGGAATAAATCTCTTAAATGAAAGAAAAACATAAAAGAGGCAGGTTGTTATAACATGTTGTTAAAGGTTGTTCTATTAACAAAAGTCTGGAAGAAAATACTTACGGCACAAATAAATTTTTTTGGCCAGAAGCCTAAAAACAAATCCTGTCTTACAAAGGCTGCTTCAAGTAAAAACCTGGCTCTCTTAGTTACTGCTAGAATTATACTGCAATCCTAATGTAAATTAATTAATTTTAAAATATTGTCTATCAGGACAATCTACTCTTCATCTGTTAAACATTCCATGAAATGATTTGTTGGTCCATGACTGCAAGGTCTCTGTATGTCCGTGTATGTTTTTTATAAGTCTGGTTCTGTTCTCGCTGATGTTAATGTCAAACCTCCTGTAGATCTTAACCAGAGCTGAATCATGCACTAATTGCGTTGTGTGCTGTTGTATATAGTGGTGTAAATGTGTTGAATTAATATCCTTGTCTGCCATTTTAACACAATTAATATTTATCTTGCTTCTGTGCCAGAAGTGTGTGCCCTGGCTTTTGCACCATTAGTTTAAAATTGTGCGCACATTGGTAACTATCTGTCAAAATATTTACATCTCTTGGTAAATTGTTCCAACTTTGCTTCTCACATGTATTATCTTGTCCAATTCAGCAAAGGTAATAATCCCTCATATGCTCCTCTTTTCTGAGAAGTAAGTTAGATTCTTCTTTTCCTACAAATATCCCTAATGTCTTTAAGAAGGTAAATGTTCTTCTAGAGTTGCATGTTTGTGGGTTTTTTTTTTTTTTTTTTTTTTTTTTTGCTGTTAGAAGTGTGCTTTTGCTGTGTCCAGCATAAATTTTATTATGTCCACCATGGAACCCAAAGTCAACTCTAATTTGGATATGAGATTGCATATACTGTTTAATTTTCTCAGAAAGTTATCTATGCTGTGGGGGAATACTGCCATTTAGGTATTTGATAGATGCAAAATGCTTCTTTTTCCTACTTATTTTTTTTTAATCTTTCAGTGTCATATCTTTATTATTGCCTTTTTAAAAATGTGTCTTTTCACTTGGTCTGTATTACAAGGTTTGGAGATCTGTTTGTCTTGAAGCATTTACCACTGCAATTACTTTTGTTTAGTTATTGAAGAAAGTATCAATTATACTTCAAGGTAAGAAATTTTCTTGTCACAGTTTCTGAAACATCAGCAGTGCACCTGTGATTTTTATTTGGTGTCTGCAAGCCTAACTAAAGTCCGTTTTAGGAATATCAGCACGTGGTGGAACTGGGCTCTTGCTGTGCAACATTGCTTTTTCAGCATCATGTATTAATTATGGCAAGGGTGAGACAGCTAAAATTATACACACTTTCGAGTTCATTGTAGAGAACAAGTAAACATTAAAATGTTTCAGCTAGCTTTCTGAGTTCATTGGCGTATTTTACCTTGCACTTGGATTGGAACAGACTGTATAATAAAGAAAAGATACAAGAATATGCCTTCTGCTCACATTTGTCTGGTCTACCTAGTCCAGCACTTGAGCTCTTGTCTTCCTGACAGGAAACTGAAGGGCTTAAATGGAAAGATCTTCAACCAGTTTTCTTGGTTACACATGGTTTGCATGGCAGTATCTGGTAATAAACCATTTCCAGCTTATTTCCTGCTGAACATTTAGTTTCTTCATATTTACTGGATGTTCCATTCACATAACCAAACTTACTGTGAACCCGTTGGTATATTTTATTCCACAGTTTCCAGCTGTCTTGTTCAGAAACTTCTATTGGAAACTAATTACTACAAATGATGGCATGGTGTCATGACTGTTTACCTAAAATGCTGTATAGCAGTTTTGTGTTTTTTCCCCTCAAACATGGGAGTTTATTTTATCAGAGTTAAGAAAATAGTGATACTTTTATGAAAATACATGTTGTTTTCTCTTCTGGTTTTCATGATGCTGTTTCATTTGTGTATGGGGTCTTTGGAAGCTTTTTTACATGTAAACTAACCCATATCTGGAATTGAAACAACATTTCTTACCAAAACATGTATCTCTTTTGTTGCGAAGAATTGGTGAGCCCAAAATGGTAGTATTTTTATCTTGAAGATGATCTTGAGAAAAATTGAAACAACCTCTTGCTCTCTTTTAAAACTGACCTACATTGTTTTTAGCTCCTAATCCAACTCTTGCTGAAGTAAAGGTTAATATATTTCTTAATTTCAATTTAGCATTTGTTTGAAGTGTAATGTATTTTCATAATAAAGATTTTATACCCTAAAGAGATAAGAGCATTGTATCTTAAACTCATAGTAGTTTTATCATTTAAGACATATAGGTTTGGTTTTCTTTCTCTCAAGATGGAAAGCAAGTTCTAGTCTGTAATTTGTGTTTCCCAGGAAGGAGGTACAGTACAGTAAAATAATAAATGCATATATTTTTTAAGACTGGTTGTTTTGCTGAAAGCTGTAGTAAAGTTTGTGTCAGAGAATAGAAGAGAATTTGGGTGGACTTGGATACTACAGGTCTGGAATGTAGCCCAAAATACCTATTTTTTCCACAGCTTATGAGGTGAGGGAAATCTTGTTGAAGAAGAGATTTCCATCACTCTGCTCAATCCAGCAGGAAGGAAAATGGATCAGAATTGGACTACACAGATTTGGCGCCGACTTCCAGGACGAATTTCTCCCTGCTTTGCTTTTAATTGCAGTAGCTTCAGCCTTCTCAACAGAAGGAGAAAGCTGGTCAGGAATGGATTGTTCTTTTCCCATCAAACCCTCTGGTCTATGGAAGGCAGTTCTCTCATTTTGCCTGAAATTTTTTTGTCAGATTCAGGTGGAAACATGAGCCTTCTACTTCAACTCTAACAGAAGTTCTTGAGTTCACAACTCCTAGTGGCCAAGGATGTTTTTCTGCTGGATGTGCAAGAGAATTCAAATAAGAAAGTGAGCAGTGTTCGAATTCACTAGGTTTTGATTGTGTAACTTTTGTTACGTCAATAGTGTTCTTTTAATATCCTATCTGGGGATGATAGCTGGTGCTCTTAGCTGTCGTTTGCCTGTTATATTTTCAGATTCATCATGTGTGCCAAGGATTGGATTTTACATGCTGTATGTTGAAATAGTTTTTAACAAATAGTAGAGACAAATAGCATACAAAAGCCAGAGCATTGTGATGAGCCCAATGCTGCAGAACATTAATAATTGTAGAGAGGCGCTCTTTCTAGCCGAAGTTTGCACAGAGTCCATTGTGATCTTTTGAAATTCAGAGATGTGTCAATTCAAAATATTGTAATTGATGCTGCACAATGTAGTGCTCATGAACTGATTCTGGAGGTTGACACAAGCTGCGGTTAGAGGATTTGGAGATGATCCAGGGGATGAACAAAGTATTATTAGAGATTTGCTGACAGAGGTATCATTCCCACCTGTTTAGTCAACATGACATCTGTGAAACTGTGGTGCAGCTTGCAACGCAGTGTGCAGCTCTTCTCTCCAGTACTGTTTTAAACTGAAGACTTTTCTTATGCAGAAGGATTATTTTTAGATTGTGGCTTTGTTGTTTGTTGGGGTTTTGAGTTCTTTTTGTTTGTTTGTTTTAACAGCATGTTATGTTATTAAGGCTGTTTCAGGGAGCTGTTAAACCACTGAGCTTTCTGAAAAGTCTTAATGAACTATTTTTTTCCTGCTTCAATTTTTTTTTCATTTTGCAGACTTTGGGCATTTGAAATCTTGTTGCATTGTCCTGATGCATTTCAGTGCATTAGCTGCATGGCTCAGCTGGTATGGTTTTGCTGGCAAATGGGGGTTAAGCAGAGGAGATGAATCCAGAAATCTTTTAGCCTCTGAGGTTGCAAGATTAAGAACGAAAATGTTACTTTTTCTTTTTTTTTAAGATAACTGTAAATCATGAGCAATGTAATGATTTTTGACTGCTCATAACTATTTAACTTATATATGGATTGATTTTTAAACAACAAATATTGTATTCATTTTTCTCTTGGTTTTAGCTTTTTCTTTGGATCAGGCAGGGAGATCTGATTGGAGGGCTTGTAAGATAGTGGAGTCTAAGAAACTGAGAAATTAAGTGCCATTTTGTTTAGCTAGAGGTTGTAAAGATCACATGTGGAGCAAGTATTACAGATTCGGGCTACTTGTTGCATAAGGAATTTGGGATCTTTGAAATATGTTTAATAATTTAGTCTTCACTTAACTCTTGCCAGGGTATCCCAATACTTGGCTAAGAATCTCTGTAGAAAGCACCTCTATGAGTATCAGTGTTTATGAGTGAAGATTATGAGGGTACAATGATGAAATATATTTTTACTATGAGCGAGAGTGTGTGGTCTAATTGGCAGCACATTGGCTAAGAGAGTGAGGCTTCTGGTTTTTGAAAGCTTGTCCTCTGAAGAAGGATGTACAGCTTAAGTACAATGTTGTTGGAAAGTAGAAAAATCTTCAGAACCCTCTTTAGATATAGAAAACCTCAGCTAAACTCAGACATATAACCACTGTATCCTCTACCTCTGCTGCTAAAACTGGATTTGTTAAAATGTGTGTCAGTGTGGGAATGCATACCCAGATTTCCATCTGTAATTTGAAATCACATTCCGCTCCCTGTAAATTGACTGGAGACTGATTGATCAAAACTATCAAGTCCAAATTAATTATAACCATCATTGTTTTCCTGCTGATTTTTGGCTGTTCCTATGCACTGAGCAGGTGTTTTAATTGAAATGGTTTTATCTTGGTGATTAATGCAATCTGAATAGTCAAAATTATTAGTGATGCAACACTTGACATTTTTTGGTTTTTCTACAGGTTCACTGAGGTGGAAAGGGATCTCACAAGATGATCTAGTCCATTTTGCTTTTGAACCCTCCACAGATGCAGCGTTCACAGTATCTTGGGGCAATTTATTCCAGTGTTTGGAATGCCCACCTAGAGGGGGGTAAAAAAGAAGTAATTTCTGGACTTCAGCCGGTCTCACCTCCGGGGTCATCAATAGGTTTAGGATCTATATTGGTCTAAGCAAGACAGCATGAACTATCTGTGACATCATGAACTGCGCTATGTAACTTGACTACACGACTTTTTCATACAGAATATAAGTACCATGTTAGAGGAACTTAATAAAGAAAGGTCATTCACATTCAGAATTGAAATGGTCAGTGGTTAGAGTACTCTTACAGGGTCAAAATTCTGTTTAAGTCAGTCCAAATTTACCTTATTCCAACTCTGGACACTGGAGTGAATTACAAGACCTTTTGACACATGGCTTTTTTTTATTTTCCAGAACCAACATGAGAAAGCAATAAAAAAATAAGTATTTCTCATTAGGAAGCCACCTACATTTTTTAAAGAACAGTACCTAACTGCTATATACATAACTTCAGAAGAGATTTTGGTATGAGAAGAAAAAGATTACATGAAAGAACCCTTATGTTGTATTCTAGAAAATACAGAATATATATGTAAAATATTTTATCACTGTCAGAGTGATTAAAAGGCACAATTAATCTGATGGCCACAGTGAAAAAGGAAAATTATTTCTGCAAATCTCAAAATAAGAAGATACAAAATTTAAAATGTTTAAGTCAGCTTTGATTTGAGAAAAATAAATGTTGAAGAGCCTTTTGCAGGGAAATATTTGGAATCTTGAGATAGTTGCACAGATATATTGCATTACTTTGCATTTGCAAAGCTGGATTTTCCTCCACTATTTGAGTGGTGGAAGTCCAGCTTGTGAGTTGTCACAATCTGTGGACAGGGAGGTTTCACATTTTGGTCTCTAAACCAAAGCAATTCTTTTGTCAGTGTTTCCTAGTTAAGGATGGGGTCCCTAAACTGTCAGAGAACCTGTAACAAATCTGGCTGTTTTTGGCACTGTTTCAGTTCTAGACGTGATACTAAGACATGCACATCTTGAAAGATGTTTGTTTCTTGTGTGGTGCTGCCTTGGTGACAGCAGCCAAGTGGCAGTGATGTGATTTGCTAGTGCAGATCACCTGCTTCTGGTTTAACCCAAATTTGACTTAGTTTTGCTTGAAGTGTGGTGTCAGTAGTCACTTAAAATGGCACGAGTTGCTTGTGATTTCTCTACGTTCATGTCTCTGCTCCATAATGGGAGCTCTTAAATAGTCATGTTAGGGATAGTTACGTGCAAAAGATTTGCATTTTATGTCTAGCAATAGGTGCTCATTATTTAAGAGACTGATGCAAATAAACTGTTGATGACTGGTGCTGGCCCAAAACACTAATTGTGATTTGAGGTTTGTCTTGCCAAAAGAGCTCTGGCTTTGTTGGACTCTTGACTGCTTGTGTGGGTGTGTATGTGTGTATGAGTATTGATGAAAGTACATGAATGTTTTTTCTGAGTGTTTTCCTGTGTTAAATGTCAATAGGAATCTTGAAACAATTTAAACCATTGTCAGAAGGCCCGATCTGTAGTGCACGATCAGCCCTGGGTACAGATTCTGTTCTGGGTACAGGTTGTTACTTCTTGTCATCTGTTAGTTTGCTGAGAGTTAATATACACATATGGAAAAAACCAAATTTCCATATAATGTTGTTTTTTTAATTCTGAAACACTTCATGTATTTGTCTCTTAGTTGTTTAACCTATAAGTTGGAAGTAGCATATGGTGCCTTAATTAGTAATGAAAGTAAACTTGAAGAAAATGAATTTTGGGATAGAATTTGAACAAAGAGAAGCAATTGCTATGTCTTTCCTAGAGGTCTAGGCAGGTCTAAGGAGAGGGGAGCAATAGATATCTTAGTTAGCGAGACAAAACCTGAGGAGATAGACTGTATATTCACTTATCAGAGGAAAGACCACAGCAGCTGGATAAAAGAGGAAACAGAGGAAAGACCACAGCAGCTGGATAAAAGAGGAAACAAGGGACAAAATTAATTACTGTTATTGATTGTATTTTGTAGTGCCCAGAGGGCTCAGCTGAGGCAAGGGTGCCACTATGCTACTGTACAAATGCGCAGCGTGTTGCAATTCCTGCCTGAAAGAGCAGCGAAATGCTGAGATGAGACGAAGGGACAGGGAAATGAAATAGTGTGCCCAGAAGCACAGAGGATGTCTTGGAGTTCATTGTGAGCTCCTCTGGATGCATGGTGAATTCGAATATGGAGAACTGGGAGGCTACGCCTTTGAAGATGAGGACATACAATATGGACTTTATGTGGGAGGATGCTGGAAGTCAATGCATAGATTCAAGGCCTAATGGACAGAAGACTGAACAAAAAAAGGTGACTTATTTGCAACTTAGTCTGTGGTTGTTATTAGGAACATGAACATGTCTTTGTACAAATTGTGTAATATTGCTAAGAATAGCAGAGTTGGAAAAAAAAGATACATGTAGGTATCGAATTTAAAGTTCTGAATTGTGGTTGCCTGGTTGGTTTGAAGTAGTGCTTGGTCTTTAATGGGAATATTTAATTTAAAGTAGAATGCATCACAATTCCTGTGTTCATTGCATATCAGAATAAAAAGACTGGGAGGAACTTTTTGCGAAGTTATTCTGAAAGGAAAAATTGAAAGGGGAGATATGGCAGTTATTCTGAAAAACTGTATAGCCAAATAATAGCTTTAATATATGCATTCTAGAGACCTGCAAGTGTCAAGTCTTCTTGTATTAAGTGGTGTAAGAGCATACGCATCCTCACATAAAATAATATTGGAGTAGAATGTTTTGTTATAAATGAGCAGTAACAGTAACAGATTTGTTCATTGAACTGCCCCAAGTTTCAAGTGGTAATGGAAAAGCTCTATCTGCTCCAGCCATGTATTGTAAAACCTGAAAGGAAGTTTGGCCTCTACATAATCTTTATGAATGTTCATGCCATAAGTTATTTCTTTTGATTCTATATATCTGTTAGAAGAAGGAAGGTAGGCTAACAAGGTGGGGGGGGATTTTTTTTTTTGTCTGCTGTGATTAAAAAGGTTAGATTTTCTTGAAGTGTCTAAAAAGAAATTGTAATTAGAATGGAATAAATGTAGGAATTCTCAGAGAATATGTCCAAGGAGATAGCTCGGGAGGTAATTTTTAATTATGTTTATTTTTTCTGTGCACATATGAAATGTGTTGCGTTTCATGTACATAGAACTGTTTTGTCATCCTGTGTTGTATTTGTACCAATATTACAGGTGGTCAGTGCAGCTTTTAATTGTGCTTAAAACTTGACTTATTTAATGTTACTTTCTTGCTGCTATATTATGTCAATACCAGGTACCTTCTGGTTGAGAAATCAAAGAAATCAAGCTCACTGCAATTTACTCTTGGACGTAGGATGATCATACTTAGTCATGAAGACATATGCAGTGAGAAAGAAAGGTCCTTAATGCTGGCATGAATTAAATTCTTCATTTGCACTCTAAAATCTTGAATTGTAGTTAGCTATTGGTTTCCCTCCCTGAACTTCAGTATATTATCAGTATTGTAGAAAATTCTGCATGAAATAGTTCAAGTGAGGGTAATAAATTTTTACAATCTGGTTATTCTGTCTATTCTGTGAAAACAGTGATAATTCAGTTTGATTTTTGGGTTTTTTATTTGTTTGTTAGATATCGTGATTTGTTAGTGTAAGCAAAATAATGAAAGAACAATGAATTAATAGGACCTTACAGGTTTTGTGTTCTGTAAAGCAATGAATTTGTAGTTAAAAATTTGAGTAGGAAAAATGTCTAATGCTTTAACATAATGGATTTTGTTAATTTGTGGAAATTACCCTTAGTAAGCTTTGCATAGCTCAAGATTTTCTGGTTTTGTTTCAGTACAGTTCAAGGATGCTCTTCTAGCCAGATCTGTCTTTATTTGCATAGTCAAGTTACTACACAGATGTCTTCTCAAGGTATTACTAGGTTGTAAGAAGAACAAAAGATGATTTTATTGTTGCTGTTGAGTCCTGGTGAGAACCAAGGCTGGCATTTTCACTGGATTTAATTACTCACCTAAAAGTGGAATGTGAAGCTGTACTAGTGAATAAAAAAGGCAAACAGAAGCCAAGATGTGCAACCTGTAATACATTGTTTCTAAAATGAACAGAAATATCATATGAAGATGGAGTCTGAAGATTTAAGCAAAACAAGGATTGTCACTCAGCATGCAGTACCAACTGTTTTCAGCTTATTTAGTATTCAAGAGCATAGTTGCAGATGACTCACAGTTAAAATGCCTTACATAAAATTGCCAAAGTATTTAGTTCACGTCAGGTGATGGAAAGACACTACAAAAATAGTAATAAAAACTGTATCCAATTACTCTTACTGGTTTATATTTTTGTGGGGGTTTTTTTTTAGATTTTTTTTTAAAGATCCCTCCTGTAGTCTTAAAATATTAAAATAATGCATTAAAAGGAATAATTAAAGAAATTATGCAACACTGCACTTTTAGTTTGTGATTTCATGCCAGAAGTTTACCTTACTCAGGAAATACAAATTCCAGTCTAAAGCAGAGATTGTTACCTGAAAAGAAAGTCTGTTCTAAAACTTTTAACTTTTGCTAACAAACTGTGTTTCAAAAATCTCTTTATCTTCTATATACCAGTGCTCCCAGAGAAATAGGCTAGACAGCTTTTGTCCTTAATAGCAGTGCTTTTGTGTGCTGTATTTATGTATTTATTATAGATTACATAACAACATAAAAATAACTGAAGGAATAGCTGAAGACCAAGGGGTACATTTAGTTCAATATTTTATCTCTAGTAGTGGTCAATAACAGAAAGGGAAGAGGACAGGAATATACTTTCCTTGTTTCTGTTGTGGGCTGTCAGCCTGTAGCAATTTGTGTCTTGGGGGAATTAGGTTTGGTGACACTGAATTTGGTAGAAAATTGAGTTCCTCAGCTGCAGTGGATGTTGAGTGGGGAAATGCGTTTTTTTGTTTGTTACGAGCTGCTGTGTGCAACTTTTAATTGATAATCCCTAGTTCTGATGCTAGAAGGGGCAGTGAATCATAACTGGAAATATTACTACATGTGTTTGCAACTATTGTCTTTTTTTTTTTTTGGTAGGCTTATGCAGAAAATTCAGTACTTTTAAAATCTGTTGCTCAGTCTTTCAACAAAATCAACTGTTGAAAAAAACTGGATTTTTTTTAGCAGTAGCTGGGGATCTTTGTGGGGTAAGAATCAGAGTGCCTCAAGGGAAATAGTATGCACTAAACATCAGTGTGTTTTTTTGGGTCTCTAGTTCCTGACCCTCTCATTTGCCCTTTTGAAATGTTGCTGCTGTGATATGTTTGAGAGAGATGTGGCTGGGCTGGAGCTTAAGAAACCTGAAGTTGTGGTATGCAGCCCTTTTTGGCAGGACAGCCTAGAAGCTAACAGCAGCTGGGGTCAGATGGTCACAGGCAGCGCTGTAGGCAGATGGAGGAGCAAGGTGTGACCTTCCGTGGTTGCACGGGCTGCCTGTTTTTCAGCACGGGCAAATAGATCCATCCCTTACATCCCCCTGGTGTACCTGTGTTGTGAGGACTGTCAGGGTGAGAAGGGATTCAAGCCCTGACCTTCATGCATGTGTAGGTGAGCAGAGCAAGCAGGGAACAGGCGGTGGATTATGCAGAGCTGTGAGGGGACAGACAATCTGCAATATGCCACAGCTAAATGGTCACCCTTCAGTCAGGGTGGAGGACAGACTTACAGTCTAAATGCTTTATTGTTAAGGTAAAAAGGCAAAATAAAGTTTCTTACGCATCCTGTATAGTTTTACAGTAATGGTGCTTGGCCATTACAGATGTCTTGTCTTTGAGTGCTAGGAAGTATTAACTGGTGCCAATGCTCAAAGTAAGTCTTAGAGGTGAAGATTAATTTTTTATCATTCTAGTAGCTGCATTTTGTTTAAAAAAGCAACCAAGCAAAACCCAAACAGCAGTAAAGGTATTTTTAATTTGACTTTTATCGAAAAGACAAAGTTGAGCTATAAAGTGGATTTTTTTCTTTAAAGTGAACTCTGAAAGGTTGCTGAACTGATTAATATTCAAAATCGGCTGCTGTCTTGTATTTAACAATGGTAAGAAATATGAATTCCACTAAAACTAGGCATTAATGGTTATTGCTGTTCCATATGCTTAAATTTAGTTGTGATGAGAACTTCTCTCAGTCAAATATTCAAATGAAGGCTCTTGAAGCTCCCAGTCTGAGGTTAGAAAGACAGTGAGATGAAGAGAATGTCCTCAGGTGGCAAAGAAAATGATGTTGCACCTGCTCTTGCTGCTTTTCCATCTGGGCAGCAGACGTAGTTTGCAAGTCCCACAGTAAAAATTTAGGGTGGAGAGAAAAAAACCAGCTGCATATTGGTGTTTGCTGTGCACTGCAAATGAAAGCGTCTGTAAGCATGGGGATGCTCTGTGGGGTAGCCAAGTGGTGAGTATCTCTGGCCTTCTGAAGTTCTGAAATGGAGGTCACTGATTCTTACCTTTCATTAGTGGCCCTCAATGCTTGGAGGTCCTGAGGGATGAAAATTGAAAAATACCAAGTTGGTTAAATATTGTTAACCTTTAGGGTTCCATTTAGTTACGAATTTAAGAACGTCTTGTTTTTAAAGTTTGGTAATAGATAATTTTTCTTATACCAGATTTAAAGTCAATATTCTTCAGAGCACCTCCATTCCATTTTCAAAAGCAATATTTATTGAAAAGAATATATTTCCTTGTAATTTAGGGGCAAGAAAAAGCACACATTATTTTTAATTATTGAAATATAAGAGCAGAAAAGTCTTCAAGTTTGGCCTTGAGGGTGTTATCGTCATTTGAGCTTTGTTTTTTAAATCCAAATGTCTTGTTCTGAAACAGAGAATTATTATGAGAGTCCCCCAACTTGTTTCCTTTTTCTCTATATTTATTTATTTATATAAAATTTTTATCCCATTGGGCTGTGTATTTTTTAAGGTGGGAGGCATGTCTATGAGGATCATACATACTTTACTGCTCCCCCAATAGATACACTTCTCGCATCCTTAGGCTAATTGGGGGAATGATATATTTACATTACTGCTTCAATTTAAGCAATAAGTGTTGATAAGAAATAAATACTTCATTCTGAAATGGCGTCTGCAGTATTTAAAGGTTTGGCAAGTTTTCAGGAGGATAGGCATGAATTCAGCACTAAACTGCTGCTGCTTCCATGGAAAACAATGAGCTGTGTCATTTGATCAGGGACAAAGTGACTACTGAGCAGTAGCTTTTAATAAAAAAGAAAAAATACAATTTCCCATGTGACATCACTCCCATAGCTTGTTTGTAAAGTATATAATGTAGTTCATGTGTTAGAGTGAAGAAACAGAAATGAGTTTTAACAAAAGCAGTCCCTGTCGGTTTCCGCAGAAATCTTCTTTTGGCGTTTTTTGCTCTTTGCTTCTGCTGATGTCCTTGCCCAGTGGTTTGTTTTGTGGAAACACATCCCTGTATTCCCTTGCAGTCTGCCTTGCATGAGAAGCACACAACTTTTTTTTCCCTTTTTCTCCTCCTCTAAGAAGCCATGAAATACTCTGTTGCCTGCATTGAACTGATGGGAAGATTGTTGCATGAATGAATGGAAGTCAGTTGCTACTCTGTACAAACTTAGTCTTTAATTATCTGTTCTTCTGCTCTGATTAGGCTTATACTGTTCAGTTTTACTTTGTACTGTGTCCTGGTTCTGGCCAGAATAGGGTTTATTTTTTCAGTAGCCGCAAGAAGGCATGGCTAGGACCCGGAGGTTGTTCTATACCACCTCACATCATTGCCAGGGGTCGGGGAAAGGGTTCTGCTCTGGTCGAGTAAGTGTGGTGGAGGGAGCCAAACAAAACGGTATTTGTCTATTGTCAGGGGGTTTCTCTGTGAATTGTTTCTTTTACCCTCTATCATCAGCATTTTTGCTGTTACTGTTTGTTTTATCTCATTGCTGTTTCCAGTAAATTGTTCTTATTTAACCTGTAATCTTCGCCTCATGTGCCTCCAATTCTCCTCTCCATCTGACAGCAGGGGTGAGGGGGAGGGGAAAGTGGGGGAGTGAGAGAGAGGCAGTGTGGCTGGAACAGTCTCCGTGGGGGCACTGAATTGGGGAGAACCATTCCTAAACCATAACATAGTAGGGCAGTGGAATAGCTCTGGCAGGTTTTGGCATACTGCTCTGAACTGGGCTAGGTATCCCTGGATTGTGCAACCAGAAGCGTGTAAGACTTGCATTCTGTACCTTGGACAGAAATACTTTTGCTCTGAGGCTTTTGCCATGTTATCTGCTCAGAGATGAAAGTATTCTCAGAGCTGCCTGACGTAGAAGGCTCTCACTGATTTTTACTGGCAGCTGTAGCTACCATTTTTTGAAGTCAAATCCTGAATATGTATGGTCTGTCTAAAAGTGGTTACAGTAGACGTAGTCTGCCATTTCTGCACTCCCTAAACTGCCTGTATTGTGTCTTGAGCTTATTTTTCATTCTTTCTGAGAGTGCCATAGCACCTTTGAATTGAGACACACCACAGATTTAGCTGTGCTTGTTGGGGCTTGCAGAGTCTGCTACTGCTCTTTGGTCTTACTTGGTGGGTTAGCATAAGTCAAAGTTTTGCCCAGTGATTCCACTCTTCTGTGTTAGGTCATCTTAAGTGTCCAAGGTTGAACATTTAGTGATTACCCTGAAGTCCACTGAGGTACCGCTAAATTATGTCTCTTTGAAAGCAAAGCCCTTAGCAGCTAACGTTCTGTTATGA
Source organism: Origma solitaria (assembly GCA_013397895.1). Taxonomy (NCBI): domain Eukaryota; kingdom Metazoa; phylum Chordata; class Aves; order Passeriformes; family Acanthizidae; genus Origma; species Origma solitaria. The sequence continues at coordinate 930,031 of VZRL01003992.1, read as the reverse complement.
ATTAGTAATTTCCTTTGACAGTATGTTCCTGTGGCTCTTTACCCTCACAGTTAAAACCACGCTTTCTTTTTCCATGACTTTTTACCCCCAGTTTGTCCTCTAGTGATATCTAATTACCAGGAGACAAATTTAGAATGCATTCATAACCTACAACGGTATAGATGCCTCCAGTCTTTCTGTGAGATACGACAGCAGTCTCATTTGTACCTTTCTCAGGTTTTGTTTTCTTTCTGTTTGGAGCTGTTTTTTCCTATGCAGTGGCTTCACCATAAATTAATTCAAATAGATACAATCATTTCCCATATCCTTTATGTTATGTATATCTCAGCTGCTTTCAGTAAACATTTTCTACCTCAATATTTTGTAGTAGAGGTAGTTACAAATCACTGTTTGGGGCACTTTTTTTCTCTGTAATTTCTCTTTTGTTATTGTGCCAACTGACTTTTCAGCTTTCTTACATAATTCAGTGATGATTTATTTTAACCTTTCAGTTTCTTCAAATAATGATTTCTCATTTAATTGCTGTTGTAATTTTTTCTCAAATAAGGTTCACTGATGAATTATTTTAATTTTTTTAGATATTGTTGATAAGTAAATGGGGTAATGTGTTTCTTTGCCTTTCTGGTTTACATATCTCAGGTTGTTAACATTTTCTGTTTACCTGAAATAAGTAAGTTATCATTTATGTATTTTGGAAGAAATGCATTTTGTGCTTTTTTTCTTAAAAAAGTCATGTCATATTTCAAGGGTAGGGTGTATCATTATTTTTGCAGGTGTCAGAATGTGCCAACACAGTCAGGTTATGCAGCGTAGTAAAGAAAAAAAAAGGCAGGTTTTTTTTAGTTGCGTGACTAAATTTTATTTAGTTATTTGCCCTACAGAACTCTGCAACAATCAATCAACTACTGTTAAAGCCCGTGGTATTGATTTTGATTTGTAATATCACAAACAAGCCTAAAGGCAATGTGGTGGTGACATGCAGAATGTTCCCCAGCAGTGCCTGTTAACAGAGGGAAGCACAGGAAGGGTGGAAACTGTTCAATTTTCAATTTTTAGGTGCACATATAGAAAGTGAATGAACTTATCGGTGTTGGTCTGGCGCTGTATATTTGGGTTTATTAAGCCTTAAGACTGGTTGCATGAATAATTTAGTAAATTCATTTACATTGCAGATGTGTTTTCTGCTGTTGCTTATGTAATGGTGATCTCACATAGTTCACCTCAGTGTGAAGCTCCCAGATGTGCATGAGTACTTCTGGCTTGTGTCAGTTGGGAAGAAAATGTATAGTGTGTATGGAGGCTGGGTAAATACACAACCTGTCATTACGGACTAACTTAAAATAAGGTGCATATGCATATGTGAAATTGCTGAGATGTAAAATATGCACATCAATACAGTCTTCATATTTTTATTAGTGAATTAAGCTAGGCTAGGGCTGGATAAATAGTTTGAAATCACAGCAATGTCAATGCTCCTTTTCAAAATTTGTACCTTTTCCCCTGGTCATCTTTGTAGTTGTACTGTGCTTGGTTTATCATTAAGTTTTCAATTTCTTTCATTTTCTCTTGTCATCAGTGCATCTAGTGCGACATGAGATCATTGTGCCAACACCAGTCCGTAGTCATAGACAGGATCAATAATACAATGATTTAAATTTTGTGAAACTCTCCAAAAGAGATTGAAGCAGAGAAAATTTTAGACTGTTCTATCTTACAACCAATAGCATATTCATAAGATACTTCAAATTTTGCTAAATGTTAACGTTATCAGAGCACCGCTTCGCTGTTTCTCATGATGCTGACTTCACCATGCCTGAAGTTATTTCTCATTCCTGTTTGTGTTGTCAACAACTGTTGTACTAAGGCTTCTCTTCTGGGTTAAACTCAAATGTCCTATGGCATGTGCTTCCTCTCTCTGGGGAGACAAAGATGTGTCTCTTCACTGGAAAGAGCCTTTGTTTGCTGACGTGACAAGCCAGTGCTGGTTTATAATTTTCTGCAGGGTGTTTCAGTAAAGGGTGTGCTTGGTGGGGCTTCCTGCCCAGGCTGGATAAAAAATCAGGACCGATTCTCCTTCTGCCTTCAGGTCTTTGTTTACAGTGCAGTTAGCCATATTATGGTTTGTGCAGGTCAGGTGCTGACATAAATGAGGATGGTGTTTTTTCTCCTCCTGTCAACAAATATTAAACCAAGCCTTGGGCTGATTTTTCCTTGGTTCCAGGCATTATTGTGGGGTATGATGTTGAAATGTACTCTGTTCTGAGACTGGATTTTCTGGTATTGAGTCTCCTAATGACAAGAATGGAGGAGACAGATATACTGCAGCATAGGTTGACACTGTTCAGATTTGATTCTGAAATTTGACTTATTCTTAGATCTCTCAAATTTCCCTGAAGTATTCTGCACAAATTAGCATGGGTGCCTTTGAGGGCTTCAGTGGCGCTTTGAGAGATTTGTTCTTTTCATAACGAAAACCATTATCTGTTTAAATAGGTGTTAGGTGTTTATTAGGCTTTGTCTTATTGATAGCTGGCTGTAAGAAATTAATAACAATAAAATGAAAAAAATTTTATTAATTCTTGAGAAACCATCACTGAAGGCTATTAGATGAACACTTTTCTTTTAATTGTCTGTCCTCAATTTGACTTCAAGTCTAACCTATTAGTTGAAAAGGAAGATTTTCAAATATTCCATTTCAGGCCCCTAAATCTATTTAAAAAGTTTCTTGACATTCTCTGTTGTGAGCTCTGTGGGAAGAATAGCAACATTAGACTGTTGTCTGAACCTGACCTCTGTAGTATTTGAGCTTGATGTGTTTGCTAAGACATCACAAAATTCAAGAGTAGCAATATTGATTTGTGTTCTCTCTGCCTCAAAAACCCCACAACTTCCAAAGTTGTACATTTCAATTTATCAGCCCTCAGCTGTCCCAAATCCACAGTGTAAACAAGAAAAATTCAGTGCTCCAATCCTGCACAAAACTGTGATTTTTCTTCAGTTTTAAAATGACCAGTGAGTGCATGACCAATGACACTTACAAACTTGGCTTTCTGTCTTCATGTCTATGAAGCTTGCCTGGGAACTGTTAAAATTTGTTTTTAAAGTCCTATTGTCAGTGTTAGATTAGGTTGATTCATAATCAGATTATTTTTAAAATCATGTAAACGTGCAAAAATTTGTAAGTATATATTTTTTTGCCTGTTTTTTATTTCCCCCTTTCCCCCTTGGAATGAAAATGCATGGTTTATTTGTTATTTCAACTTCACATCTCTGGTAGCAGGAGCTACATTTATATAAGCATATTTTACTTTTACATAAGCAAAATCCAATGTTTTTCTTTGCCATTAAACCAACTCACAGCCTGTTTAGTAAATTAAATTTATTGCTAGCCTTTTTTATAAAATTCAAAAATTTAGACTAAGTCTTTTCAGCTTGGAACTTTAGGTTTTATTCTTTGCTTTTCAAGTTCAGATTGTACCAGATTGTGTCTTACATTTTAAATCCTAGCTGTCTCTAGGATGTCCAAGAGCTTGACTGTTTGCTTTGAGTGGAGGCCTGGCCTGAATGGTGGGAATTTTAAAACTGTGCACCATCAGGGTTTGGTAGCTAGAGCTGCTGCTCTTCACCACTTCTGTGTAATGCTGAGTGCTATGGGACCCACTTTCATAGGCGGTTGTGTTTTCTTGATTATCTGATGTGATATACCTGGACCTGATTTGGAGGAGTGCTGAGTGCACACAGGTGCAACAAAATCCAGTATGGGATGTGTTTGGAACATGTAAATTGTTATTTAATTGTAAGTATTCAAAAAGCACTGCTCCCAGGTAATACACGGTGGACACTCAAAATTAGTTGGTCATTTTTACTTTTGAGCAGTTTTCCCTGTTTGCAAATTAAGGCAATGACCTTTTACCTTGGAGGTCTTCTGCATGGGGTTCTTCAATGCTTGTGAAGCTGTGAGGTGCTGGAGTGCTGTCTACCTGGCAGGGTATGAATATGAAATACGCCGGTGCATGGAATGAAGTGGTGTGCAATAAAGATGGCAAGACATCAGGGCGTGTACTGAACACCGGAGGCGAAACAATCTCTTGAACACCTTTCACTCTGCACTCTTATGAGGCTTCATGCTGTGGGGGGGAAAAGATAGTTGCTCTTAAAATTAATTAACAACTACTTTGTAGTCCATATCTGTATGAGACAAAGGATGCAGTGATACTAATTGCAGGAAATCCAGAGGGAATTGTCTAATGCTATGGTAATTATACGCATATAGAGTGGTCCATTGGAGCAGTTACAGCTATTATACACAGCTTGGCCCTCTGAGAAGTCCGTGCTTCCTGAATAAGATTAGAAGCTATTTTCCCTTTCCCTTCAGTTAATTCAGTGCTAGTGCATTGATCTGGTGTTTTCCTTCTTGCTGTCTTATCTGTAATCTTTTTCTTCACGCCTTGTTGTGTTTTCAATTGAAGGCATCTTCTACATAATTTTCTTTACCATGGGTGAAATATAAAAGGTAGAGTAGCTTGATTAAACTCTGAGAAATAAAGACACTTACAAGAATTGCATCTCCATGTACATTTGGCAATGTACTTTTTATTTTTTGTACAACGTACATTTTACTCTTTAAAAATTGCTTTCATTCCCTTTCACCTTGTTGGAGGGCATTAGCATAACAGAAAGTAAGTGTAGAGTAGTGCAGTGTAAGCATTTCTGATTATTTTACACAAGTGTAAATTACATATTAGAGCGTGCAAGATAACAGAGATTCAAGATTTATATCTCTCTTTAAGCAAGTAGCTACGCTTTCTTGCAGCTGGTAAAGGAAAGTGCGCCTTGTATTTCCCATTCGTGGTACTGGAAAACCATGGAGTAAGTTGTCCAATTATTTTCTAATATTACCAGATATGGATCCAGCAGTTAGGCTTATAGCCCTCACAGCGAAAAGTCCAATAAGTTATAGGTATGCTGTGTCAGAGAAAATAAACTTGTTTGCATTTTTAAATCATGGTGGGTTTTGTATTAACTAAAGCAAGTTAAACATTTGCCTCAAATTAATATGCTAACCCCCTGCCATTTTCAAAGGCAGACTTTGCTCTAATGTTTTCTAAGAAATGGTACAATGGATGAATAAAATGAGCATTTTGAATCATTTTATTACTGTCTAGCATTACTAACATAATACATAAAATTATCAGTTTTATTTCTGACACAGATTCGGATTAAAAACTAAATAAAGGACATAAGAGTCAGTACATGTACTGATTTATGGAGCAAGAGATCTCCAGAGAATGGATTCAAATCTGTAATATGTGCCAAACGAGATTTTAGGTGTGGAAAAATAGAAACATTAGGTGAACTGTTCAAGCCTTTGGGTAGGGCCCTCTGTGTTGTCTCTTCTAACAATCTTTATCTTCAGCAACACTGCCAAGGTTTGTGTAAGGAGAACCTGAGTAAATGAGATGGAATTGAAGACTTTCTTCCATGGTATACTTTTTCTTTCTTTTAGGGGACTGCCTAAGAAATAGGTGTTTTTGAGAACAATGTCTCCGTTTTCCAGATGTTTTAGTGTAGTCAAGCGTCATTGTGTATTGTAGCAGCATTTATGCTGAATGAGAGATTGATCGGCTAAACAATGAGTCTTAGGGGCATTCTTTCTATATGATTAACTTAGGTCTTCCTCCTAGGTGTTTAAGATAAAACTCTCAAATTTAAAAACTGTTTTTCTGTCTTCCCCAAAACAGTACCAGATGAGGAAAAAAAAGAACACCATGGCAAACTAGGAGATTTATAGATTCAATTTTTATTTTTTTTTCCACAAACTCCTGGCTACTTTGACTGTCTCTTGGAAGAGGTCTTTAGAAATTCTCTGCCTCCAGAGAGCTTGCTTTCGTAGCATCTCTAATTCTTCCAAATTGACTCATGTAAAAAGTTAGTCTTAAAATCTTCTGTCCCATCTGCCAACTTCCCAACATTTTACAGGAAATGCTTCCCAAGAGAATCATTATATTCACCCTAGTGTGCTGGTTAAAAGGACTCTGGCTGTCATTGGGATACTTGCCATCTGGAATGTGGAGAGAATTACTCTCTCTAATATGGCAACTACTGGGAACCTCCCTGAAAGAGTGGCCCCCTTTGCGCTAGGTGATTCATTTAAAAGAAATGGAAAAAATAAAGCCTAGTTATTGATCTTTAGAGCATGCAATTCATGTTTTAGACAGAATCAAATGGATTTAAGATAGTAAAGGTAAGGAGGATATAATAATAAAGCAGAACTAGAGAAACTTACTGTACCACAGAGTAAGCTACAGTTAAGAGTAGTCAAATGATTTATTAGATGGACAGCTGTGGTAGGCTTCTTTGTCCAATAAATAATGGGAGAAATCCTCTCTAAATTAAGTAGCTTTTGAGTTAATTGCTGTTTCACTTTTTCACATGGTGTTTTTGTGTTGTTTTTTTCTGGTCAACCCTGAAGGAGTTGTAAAAGAAAAGCTTCCTTTCTGTCATGTGGGATGGGGTTTAGGGAGAGAACTCGATTCTAAACTCTTTATCTGTTCTTTAGCAGTATCAGCTGCTAGACACTAACTCATCCTCCCGTTAAGAGTAGAAAGTCCCTTTATTTACCACCTTTTTCTGTCCTGGGTTTGAGTCCAGCTGGCTACCCAGGCTGCAAGACAGGACTGAAGGAGAAAATCTGCTGCCACTGTTAGCAGAGGGAAGATCTGCAGGGCTTCTTGCGAGATTGGGCACTTGAACAAGCTGGTGTTGTTTTTCTGGACTCAGTTTTCAGGTGGCTTTTGCTTCACTTGATTTCTGTGCTGCTGAAGTTAAGAGCAAGTAGATAAGTGTGTGTTTTATCTCATTAAACTAGAACTTGAATTCTGTCTTGTATCTAAACTGGTTAGGATTATTATTAGTTTAGATACCATCCCTATCAGAAAATTTTCAGGAACATAGGAAATAGTTACTCTAGTATGTTTTTCCTAGACAATATTATATTTTCAGGTTTAGAATGACTGAGCAGAGAACATACCACTGGGACAATAGGACAAAATTTTCATTATTAGTGTTCTTTTTTGTTCCCTGGATACTGATTTCAACAAAATAAATTTGGTTTGGACTTATGATTTTTTCAAGAGATTTAATTCTAAACAAAGACACTTGCTTAGCCTTCTTTAGCATTGCATCCAAAAATGGTTGCAAACTTTAAACAATAAACTGGATGTTAAATGTCTGCTGCTTTTTAGAAATGATTCTGAGATTTTTACAGTAGAAAGAATACTTTTTCCTTAGGAATAAATATTTTGATAAAATGAAAAAAAAATCAGAATTTGTTACAAAAGGAGAAAGCTGACATACTGGTACCTGTGGCCCTTTAAAATTATTTTACTTACAGTCATTTTGGTTTTGATGTAGAAACATGAGTAGGTTTCCTTCCAGCTATCTTACCATGTATCCATGGTGTCACTGGTAGATGGTTTTGTCAGGACTCTGTTCACTAATAATTATCATATGCAACCTTTTCCTTTCCATAGTTCATTTTCTAGGCCTTGTGGCAAACTAATGAAATTCTTCACTGGTGGAAATTCTGAAGGATAATATTCCTTACAAAACCTGATTAACTTCTTTATTTGCTTGTATCAATTCCCTCTATTTTAGAAAAGGGCAGAAAAGAAGAGAAATGTTGCTGCTTTAAATACTCTGGAGAAAATATATTGCTTATAGTAAATGTGCATTGACAGCAGAAGCACAGATGTATATCACAGTGAATGCTGAGAGGGAAATCGAAGCAGCCATTATATTCTGGCAATCAAATAGTATATTGCTTGCCTGCATTCTTCTTCACCTGAAGGACATTAAATTTTCATCCCAGGTTCTCCCGTGTATTTTCCAAATCTGTGCAGCAAGTTGGAATAAAATCAGTATCCAAATGAGGACTTGATATGATAATTTTATTGGTAGAAATGACCAAAAATTCACTTGTTCATAACATCATTTGGAAGGTGTAGCTGAGTGTAGGTATTGCTTTTAAATCTGCAAAATGTCAAAACACCAGAATTTATTAGATGATACTGTTTTTTTGGGGATAGGTTAAAGTATTTATTAACATAGTGATGTCAAAGTCAATCTTGAATCTAGTAATTCACTTCTTAAAAAGGTTTTCTCACCCATTGCATCACATTAGTTTTTGGAGTTTGTTAGTCAAAAATTGCATGCCACTGCAAAGTCAACAGCAGGAACGGCAATAGACTTGAAAAAATGGGTATAGAAACCTAGAATTAATATCAATCATTCTAAGATCTGCCATGTCTCCACAGTGAATTGAATGAAAACAGTTTTGTATATTCTTGAGAAATACTTATTTAATGAGAAAAATGTAATTAATAAAGTGATATGGTACATCTGTACAGTTTCTGTAGACCTTAGCACTGGACATGAAGACTTTACATCATCTCTGTTTAGGGGATCTTTTGCAAACATTTTTCCTATTGTATGAATACTCTTCCAATAACGTCACTAACGTTTTGAACTTTAAAATATCATTATAGACTGTATACACAAACTAATATAAGGATATCTTTGGATTGATGATCCTACCCTGTATGCAGAAGCACATGATGTTCTCGTGTGAGCATGAGTTCATATGAGAATTTCATCAGAGGCTTGTGTCAAGTTATTGTGGACTGACATAATTACCAGGAAGAATTATTTCCACTACTCAGGGTATTAAGAAGGGCTGTTCTAGCATTTTCTTATGTCATACATTCAGCCTCTTGCTTAAACTATATTTAAAAATCAGATAAATAGCTTTATTTATAAAATAATTATTCTTTTATTAAATCCTCACTTGCCATATAAGTTCCAGTAGTGCATTGACAAAACTGCAATACAGAGCTTGGTATGCACTCGAATTGCTTTATTTTTGTGCCATTTTGCAGGCATCGAACCTTAAAAGAAGTGAGACAGTTTGGCCACAGATGAATTGCTTTCTTAAATGTCCAACAAGAAAATGTAGCAAAAAACCCCCAGACTGGCAGAGCTTTGAAAGACAGATACCCATGAGTAAAAAAAAAAAAGAAACCAAAACCGTAAGAGCTGCAGGTAAGACCTTTGGAAGCTTTGCTTTACTGAATATTTGATGAAACAGACTGCAGATATCTGCAGTGTGCGTTTGGTGAAATCCCTGTTGGCAGTTGAGAGTTAGTTGTCCGTTCTGGGATTTGCAGTGATTTAATCTGTCCAATATTCCTGTCTGATACAGAGGAGAGGGCATAGCAGAGACAGCAGTGAACATAATGAACAATTAACTTAAACAGCACTCTTTGCATGGGGATCTGTCCAAGAAAAAAGAAATGATTGGAAGGTTTCTTAGTTATTAGTCAACGATATTTTGGTCCTCTAAAGTACTGCAGCAAGAAGATACTGTAGAACTTTTTTTTTTTTTATTATTTGTGAATACCGTGGGTGTTAAACAGAAAGTGAAGCTTAAATATGAAGGCTTTCTTTATGCCTTACAAATGTGGCAGTATGGGTTGGAAGAAAATTCAGAGGGTCACTTAATATAAATACCCTGAACAAGAACAGGGCGTTAGCAAACAACTGTTACTTCTGGGCATTATACATCATAGTTTGGATCATGTATGTTTTTAACACAAGGAAAATACTTCTGAGTTGGTGTGGTAAGGGATTTATCTCCTCTTTCTCTGCTGGTTTTTAAAATTTAAGCAACCTAGGTAGCCTTCCATTGATATAATAAAACATAGGTAGTCTTTCAGAAAGAAAGTTTGGTCGTGATTTGGTTGTGGGTTTTTTGTGTGTGCGTCTGTCATTTAAAAAAAATGGTTCTTGCAGATGGTCAAATTGGAAGAAAATATGAAAATACTATACAGTATAGTTATTGCATTTACTTAGACACATAGTCCCTGGAGGAGAGCTTGATTTTTTGAAAATAATGGACACGTTTCTAGCTAGTAGGCTAAGAATAACATTAGACAGTTATTGAAGTGCTCTTCAAACTAATGTGTAATTGTGACACCAAAAAAAAAAAAATCTGAATTAATTTATTATGTAAGAGTATTTTTGGAGTCCAAAGCATTCTGGTCTGTTTGCTGCTTATATTGGTCCACTGTGTAATTTAAAACTTTCAACCAAATTTTTCAAACATGGGATATTGAAATAAAATTCCTAGTTTCTTACTTTGATGACTGAATTTTAAAAGAACTTGTCTAGGCCAGTGGTCCTCTGAAGGATCTACAGAAGATACTGTGCTATTTCTGTCACTGAAATCTGTTTGGAGGGTGTGTTTGTTTTTTGCGTTTTTAAGTGGTGTCTTTCCTAATGAACCTTGGTTCTTGACTCAGAAAACCCACTTAGAATCCTACTCCAGGCCCAGTAGGTTTAAAAGGTAGATGCTTGAAGCCAGGATGCACTTCTTAAATTGATGTAATTGTAATGATCCTATGATTCTGTGAAAAGACAGCGCTGTTCTGAGAGAGAGAGAGCCTCTTGCTGACTTGCAAAAGGTAAATGTTAATGCATTTACACCCTTAATGACTGTTGTACAATAGGGATAAAAAATGAGATGAGAAATGCTGAAATGATTCCAGTGTGATTACATCCAAATTATACTGCTCGTTTCTTTCAGAACAAAAAACAATGGCAGGCTAATGAGAGCTCTACTCTTTCTTAATAGAATAAAGCTATTAACCAACTGGTTCTGCAAATTTTTCTTTCTTGCAGTTTGCATCTGTTCAAATGGCATTACAGAGATAAAATCAGTTAGATTCTATTAGCTCCTGAAGTCACATAGAAGCCTAGTAAACTACTGTGGATGCAGTTATATTTTCAGTGATGCATTACTTCATCCAGCCTTAGGTCTAAAATAATAATATTAAGTCACTATCTGGGCATTATGTCCTTTCAGCAATATGCTGTTTTCTCAAATCCCATCATAAAATTATTTATGGATCCTTTGCAGAATTCATTCCCTTCTTTATATCAGGTTTCAATAAAGGTAATAGCAGTCAGAGACAAGACAACACTAAATGCCTTCATGCAACACTGCTTCTGTGAAGAAAAATAATCTTATCACTACTAGGAATGACATCGAGCAGGTTAAGTTATGGGCAGGCAAGCTTGAAGCAGAATGCAGGGTTTTATGTGTGCAAGTGTAGTAGTGATTAAAATATTTAAATCAGCCAGGTTTGTAATCTGAGACTGATGCTTTCTTATTAATATTTTCTGGGGTTGGGAGTGGAGGGTAAGGGCAGAGACCAGGAGGTACCTTTTGCCCCAAGCTGGGACATGCCAGCATCTCACTTTGAAATGTTCAAATTTTGTGTTTCTTCTTTGGTTATAAGAAGCTATTGCACTGGGCTCCAAAATTAGAAGATAGTCTCTGCCTCTCTCAAAAGCTGTGTCTTCAGGTGTTTTCCTTTCTGTGGAGCTCTGACTATATGTAGGGCTGCCAGTCCCAGTGAAATGCAAATTCAGTGCCACCTCACTGCTGCCTTCCTGCTCTGGTTATCCCAGCTGAGGAAGAAAGGTGGCTGGAAGTCTTCTGTTAATCTAATGTAATTCTGTACATACTATCCGCTTCTAGTGTGTGCATGCCTTGTGCTGGTGAGAAGTTTGGGAAGCAGATGAATGCAGCCCTCCTGGCAGCCTTGTGGCGCAGCCAGATCAGTCAGTGAAATTGCTGAGTGTTGGATGAGGCTGGCGTGCGGATGAGAGTGAGCTGAATGAAAGCTGAGAAAGCTGAACTCCGAGAAGATGTTAGTTGGCAGCGTGAATTGAGGAAGATCTGTGTTAGGCGTAGTATCAGATGCTGTGGCCGAGTACTGAGTGCCCTCAGTCAAGTGTGTTCTGAATCTGTGCCTGTGGTGACCCCTCCCTGCTACCGGGCTGCAGCAGGAGAGGCCACCACTGTTTCTGCTTCTGTTTGGACAATTGGCCCATGCTACTGTACTTTGGCAGAGCTGCACCTTTCCAACGAGGTAATGCAGTTTTAAAAAAATGTTTGCTTTTCCATGAGTTCATTAGGTTTAATCTGCAATGTAATTACTCTTCTTCAAATGGGCAGAGTCTGCAACCTGAATATTCATACTGTAGGAGAAAAAAGGATATGAATCACTCAATTATCTAAATACCTGTGAAGAAGCTATAGGCAAGAAAAAATATTGTTTGTTTTTGAGTCTCTTCAGGAGCTCACTGTTTGATTTCTCTTTAGTTTTTCTCCCAAGTACACACTGTATTGGATTTGTTCAGGCATTTTCCCTAGACTCTCACCAAGAGCTATGTATAACCTAGCAATATATGTGCTATAATTTATGATGGCATTGTCACAAAGAAACAATTCATAGGAGTTCATGACAGTCAGAAGGCAGTGTTGGATACTGCCTTTCATTAGGGAAAAATTACAGCATGACAGTATGTTCCATCTAAAGAATGTGTTTAAAAATAGTAAGTGTTCTAGAGAATTTCCAGGCTCACAAATAGCAGACATGCTACAGCTTATCTCAGTTTCTAGAGGAACACCATCTGAGTGGTGAACTGAACTTTGGTCAAGATAATGGGGTGTTAGGATTCAGAAGAACTAATGACGAGCCATGAGAAATACCAGGAACGTTTCTGATTGTTTTAAGTATCTTGTTGAATGTGTTGGTGGGATTTGTTTTGTTTTTAAAAACCATCATTGCTGTTACAGTAGGTCCAAAAGTAGCATTCAAGTATTCCAAAATTTATTCTAAGCCATAAAGTATCTCTTAGTGATACAAGAATTATGTCACTAAGATCACTAAGTTTTATACAAGGTATGTATCATTAAGATACATACAAGAATGGGTAGAAGTGTTTTGTTTTCCAGACACAGTCAGTAATTCAGACCTTGATTACTGTTCTTTTAGTAAGAAACTGGGAAGAGGTGTAGAAGTTAAGAAGAATTCTTTCCTTTTTACTGACTAATTTTAAACTGATAGGTAGTATTTTGATTTCAAAATCTAATTGATTTATTCAATTTTTATGGATTCTGCAGATTGAAAATTCTAGGTCCTCACAACAAATATACTGAGTCAATACATTTTTTTAGTGTGTGATGTCAGAACTTTATTACTGTGATGTTACAAAGGCACTACGTATTTCGTTTTGAATTCCAGTGAAGTCATGGTGATGGCAGATTTGATATACTGTTAGCTGTCAGGTGGTGGAAAGCACCAGATAGAAGAGTGGAAGAAAGTATCTGTGTTAGAAACACATTGGTTGAATAGTTGAATCTCTTGTGCCTTGTACTTCCACTGTCTTTCGCTGTCTGATCTAGGCAGTTCTCTCATAACAGTTCTTTCTCTGACAGCACCTAAGACCTCTGGTGCATCTGGTAATGTCAGAACAGGTGTGCATTTGTGTCTATATGTATACATGTATATATGACAATGAGGTTAACAGTGTCTGAAGCACTGGGCTGCATTATTGGGCTAGGAAATACATCACATGCCTTGGCTTCTATAAATGCAAGGGGGGTACCACACTCTCAGCTGCAATGCAGCAGATGTTCCACTGCTTTATAATTCTCTTGATAGATCTGTATTTCTCTCTAATTAGAAAAGTATAGATTGAACTTAATGGTAAGGTTTAGTTGATGGTTGTGTCAGCATGGTCCCATGGAATTGTCATGTTTTCTGGCCAGACAGGCAATAGAAATGGAAAGTGGAGCCTGTATGAAACCAGTGGAAGAATAGCTACAATTAGTGGTAACTGAGAATGAAATATGTGGCCTTTGTGCAGCTCTGGGACATGCTAAGCCATTGGAATCTTTTGTGAAGCTTTTTCACAGAATCACAGAATCGATTAGGTTGGAAAAGACCTCTGAGATCATTGAGTCCAACCTATGACAGAATACCTCCATGTCAGCTGGACCATGGCACAGAGTGCCATGTCCAGTCTCTCCTTGAGCACCTCCAGGAATGGTGACTCCACTACCTCCCTGGGCAGCCCTTTCAAAGGCCCATTTTGTTACAAAGCTACTCAGTCCTAGTTGGCAGTTCAAAATGGAAAGGGAGTCATGACAGTAAACACACTCTCTCCTTCTCTGGGTATATGGAGGTTTAAATTAGTTCTTCTTTTATCTGTTTCTGTGAAGGTTTATTCTATGCAACATGTTCATATGGATTATTCTACTGTTATTCAAAGTAGTCTGAAAGTTGTTTTGTTTGCTTGTTTGGGGTAGGTTTTAAAATTATTTTTTCTGTTACTTTAGTGTAAAAACTTTTGTATTTTCTAAAAACTTGGCTGGTGGAAGTGAATAATTGCATACATGAATAATTGCATCTGTTGCTAGACTAGAGTCTTGATTAAGGCAATTTCATCTGCCAGAGGGCCTTGTCCTTCTTTATTATACTCAGACATGTTGAATTTGTATTCAGCTGACTACAATAAAAGATTTCTAGTGAAAATGAAAGTCCCAAAACAGCATCTTCTCTCTTTTATTAATTAAATATGAAATGAACTGTTTCTGTTCCCTCCATATTGACTTAACACATATATGCAAGAACATTGTAACTGGAAAGCAACATTTTACTCTAACATTCATTATACAGTGCGTGTCTGAAGCCAAAGAATGTCCAAGAAGCAAAGTGTTGCTTTTGAAAAAGGCAGAATCATCTACTGGAGTAAGATATGTAGTATTTCCGGAATGAGAAATCCTGACAGAGATGTTTATACTTATTGGTCAAAGTGTTTGTTCAGTTAAACAGTTTGGTATTCTGCACAGTGTATGGTAGGTTCATGTGTATCTGCCACATAAATGTGGCATACATTTACTTCTTAAATCTTAAGCTTAGTTGTTATAAATATCTTAATGTGGTGGAGAAATCATTGTCTTCACTCTCTCCCTTTTTAACTTGTCCTGTGGTTAGAACTTTGCCTTCAGTCATGACTTCTATTTCTTGGTGCTTTTGTACCACAGGGAGAGCAGGGAGTCCCTCTGTGACTTGAATGGTCTAGAGGTGAAAAGAGAATCAAGCTCAGAGCTTGATCAGAAGTGTGTTCATACCAGTTTAATATTTTTTCTTTCAAAACTACCTGTTTTTCCATTTCAAACAAAAAGACTAGATAATGACATACCTCCCTTGCACCCCTCTCTGAAATACGACTAAATTCATTACTGTCGCTCCTTGCAGCTATGTCGGCAAGTTCTGTTGGCATCTTTTGTCTTGCTGCTTTCCTGCTGGGAGAGGCAAGGCTCTTTGCCAAGCTAGTTCAGGACTGTCTCCCTTATGAATACTTCCAGTAACCCTCTACCCTCGTCAGAAACCCCAGCTTCTCTTTAATTGCAATATTCAGGAGCTCCGCTGAAATCAAGAGAGTGATGCCAATGTGCAGATGAATGTGACGTTCTTAGCGTGGAGGGTCTTTGCTCAGTTGTTTAACTCTTGTTCTTTGAGCATGTGACTCACTAGGATTCTTTTCCTCCCAGATGCAGTGATGGAACTATTTCCAAGATCGGTGTAAGAGCTGCCATCAGAATTGCTTTGTCTTCCTGACAGAACTTGCTTAAGTTCACTGTGGAACATTAGAAGATAGGCTCAGTGTAGTGTCCCATTGCACTTGAAAAAAGAGTGTCAGGCAAAGCTCTAAAGCTGTGAGGTCATTTGGGGATTATGAAATTACTACTTGAATAAGAGAGAGCCTGGAATTAGTCCCTTTAAAATATAATGGGAGAAGTAAATATCCCCTTGGCAACATTTGCATTCGGTAATCACATGGAGCTTGAATTAAAGTCCCTCAGTGCACAGCTACTGTGAATGCAGTGAGGGCCACGGCAAACAGGCCATGCTGTGACAGTGCTTATGCTGCTGCTTGTCTGCTACAGAGTGAGGTGTGTCCTAAATTCTCTAAGAGGGCAGCAGAAACTTTGGGAGAAAGAAGCAGCCATCCTCTTGGCTGGCTATTCTTGTCCATACTGAAAACTTGCCCTGCTGCAGGGGCTGTTCCCCCAGCTCCACTCCCCCTCCCCTGCTCGATGTCTGTGACAGGGTAGTGCGAAGATCCAGAGAACAGTGCAACATCAGTCTGTCATTAATAAAATTTACAGTGCTTGAGAACTATATTAATTAATGCCTAGCATGAAAGAACTCACTGAATATCCCAGGAAAACGAGCAGACTATGATAAAGATGTATGTGACTATGTGGCCTCTACTCCTTAGTTGCAAAGTTAAGAGTGGGGAAGATGTTGATTCCAAGGATCTACAGGGGTGGAAGATGAGTGGATTATGTATGAAGGCATAACATAATAAAAATAGTGTAATGGTGATAAAAAGGAAGTTATTTTGTTGAGATTTCTGTCTTTGTCATTTGCTTAATTTACAGTAGCTTCTTTTAAATTTCTAAATCCTTGTTTAGTTGCAACTTTTGGGAGGGAGAGTTGATCACTTTCTTTATGAAACTCTTTTGTGATTCTTGTCTTTTAAAATCAGCAAAAAACCCCAAAGCAAAATACAAAACTGTGCAGATGAATTAACTTAAAAAGAAGTTTGAAAATTTAGTGGGCCAATTCATTTAGAATCATAGCTGAGGAACTTCCTTTTCATTCTCCTTCTCTCTGACTCTCACTGCAGACTGGAAATAAAAGAACTAGAAGACCAGATATCTGAACTCTTTCCTCTGTCTTTATGGTCCCTGAATTTTGGACACCATTGTTATGCATGATATTGTCAATGGATAGTAAAGTATGAGGAAAAAGAGGTAAAAACACGATGAAGATTATTGGTTCGAGAGATGAGGAACAGGCTTAAGGCTGAGAAGAGTAGGAAAATGTTGAGATTGATGAGGTGCAGGTGAAAAAAGGAAGCAATAGGAAGATAAAGATAGTGAACAGAGACTGGAAAACAAAAGTTGGAGAGGAAGCTGTTCCAGGACAATAAGTAAGGAAAGCTTTTGAGGATAAGATTAGAGCATAGCAGAAAGATAATAAGGTGGAAGGACTTTCTCTCCTGTGAAAGAATGGATGAAAAGGATAAAGAAACTCCACACTAAGAGAGAGTGGGTGATCCTTCAGTGATTCCACAGCCAGTGTTTTGTAGGGGCCATGTGAGTGGGAAACTAAAGTAGAGAGAAATCAACACTGCAAAAACAAGAAGAGCTCTTCTTCTGCCTTATGAAGAAGAGTGGGAAGAGTTTAGCTTAATGACCCCCTCCCCCCCTTCCCC